>VMDR010029056.1:0-12903 GCA_007922815.1 Macrotus californicus | reverse complement strand
AAAAGAAGAGATAATGGACCAATAACATCAAAATGCTGAGGGAAAAATAACAGAAGATGTAAAAATATGCATACTGTACTATCTAAATCACCACTGAAAACAGTTTTGCCTAAGAACACTTAGAGAGCTTTATGGAAAGAATGAGAAAAGGTATACTTCAATGAGAAGAGAATGAACCCCAAAGGATGGAGAAATATATATGGCACCATTATAAAAAATAAAAATTGGAAATTGTTGAGGTAAATATAAATAGGTATTACTCATAATAATAATAGTAATGATAATAATTTTAGAATGGTTAAGAACAAGTTGAAACGAACAGGTAGAAAAAATGGGGACCATGAAAGATGTGTGATTAAGTAAAACTATTGTAAGATCTCATTGTTCAGGAGGAAAGCAGAGATAAGAACTGTAGCATGTAAAATTTTTGGAAGAATAAAGTCTAAAGATAAAATGAAAAACACATGACTTCCAAATCAGTTGAAAGAAACTAAGTAGCAAGGGGACAAATAAAGTCAAGAATGTTGACTCAATTTATAAAAAGCCAGCAGTTTTTTTAGAAAAGCAAATGAAAGGAATCACATATAAAAAAAAAAGTAAGGGGTACTAATAAGTATAAGTATATAAGACATTAAATAAATGTAGATGGATCAATCTTACTAAAAGATAAAGATTTTCAGAATAGATTTAAAAACAGTTATATGCTGCTCATATCATAAACTATGACAATTCAGAAATATGAATTTGAAAGAAAATAAAAGAGGTATGCTAGAAAAATGTAGATCAAAAACAGTGACCTACTATTAGCAGATAAAGTATACCTCAGAGCAGAAATCATTACCAAGGAAAATAGTTTCATTTTATAGCCGTAGCACTCATCTTCAGCTAGAAAACAATATAAGAGTTCTGAAATTTTGTGCATATAACAAGGCCTTAAAATATATACAACTAAAACTGACAAAAATTATAAAAAGAAATTGAGAAATTCACAATCATAGGGAAGAATTCTAACATTCTTTTCTCAGAAACTGAAAATCATGCAGAAAAAGTTAGTACTTATATAGACTAGTATCACGAAGTCATCTAACCAAGTCCACAGCAAATGATCCTGGGAAATGTCCTCTATTAACAGGACTACAATGCACCAACCCAAAACTGGGGATCTGTTACTAAAGAAGCAGGGGAGATGAGACTGAGGAAAGAAATGGGTATTCCCTGCCACTGCCTTAACATAAATAATATCATGATAATTTAAAGATGCTATAGCTCTTTTCATAGTACTTTGAATTCTGTTAAAAGGTAAAGCACATAAAATTGATTTAATCAGTACAGTGCATAGAATGTGAATAGGTCCATGGTGTCAGCAATGCACCGATGGGCTGCGTTTGAACGGAGGTTGCTTGGAGGGATGCAGATGCTCAGGGAGCATCACTGTCCTCCCCCATCTGAACAGTTGCCCTTACTGTGATCTGAAAAGGGCCTACCAGCTCTGTGAGTCGACTGAAGAACCCCATGCTGGGAGATAGAAGAAGGCAGAAGGTTAGTTTCCTGTCCCAAAGACATTTCCATCGGGGCTGGGAAATAAGTTAAATAAATCTCTCAATTCTTCATGTATTCTCTATACACGAGATCTCGATACAATGATAGAAGACAATTCACACATCAGTGTGTGGTATTTTTTGCAACTACATAGTTTTAACTAGCTTGATCTAATAGAGATTACATAGAGAAATAACTACCAAGTAGCAAATGGAGATTTTTTTTATCAGCAGACACATGATAATTTTCCATGAATTCATCATCAAGGCCATTCTCTATCAGCCAATGATACTCTACCAACCACATTGCAATGCAATTCAAAATTAGTAACAAATACCCAGACCTCAACAGATAAAATTTACCAACTATTTGGAAATAAACTCAACCATAGGTCAACCATATTGGGAAATAAACTCAGCCCATAAGTCATACTGGGCATTAACAAACTTTTGAGATGTAAATGATCATAAACAGACTGTATATTAAAATTTGTGACATTCTTCTTCAACAAAAGGTGGTGAAAAAATTGGATATACACATGCAAAAAATAAAATGGGACCCTTACATCATATCATATACAAAATTAACTAAAAACAGATTAAAGACTTAAATGTAAGTCTTGAAACTATGAAACTCCTAGGAAAAAAATAGGGAGAAAAATGTCATGGCTTTCGGTTTGGCAATGATTTCCTGGATAGGGCACAAAAGCACAGACCACAAAAGCAAAAATCTATAAGTGAGACTACATCAAACTTAAAAACTTCGCAGCAAAGGAACTAATCAACAGAATGAGAAGGCAATCTACTTAGTGGGAGAAAATATGTAAAGAACTTCGATAACTCAACAATAAAGAAACCCAAACAATCCACTTAGAAAATTATCAAAGAAATTGAATAGACACATTTGCAAATGGCTAAGAAGCATAGAGTATCACTAATCATTAAGGAAATGAAAATCAAAATACATACATATAATGAAATATTATTCAGCCTTTAAAAAGAAGTAAATCCTTTTACATGCTACAACACGGATGAAACTTGAGGATGTTATACTAAGTGATTTTCAACCTTTTCCATTGCATGGCACACATAGTTACTAAAATTCTATGTCATACCAAAAACATATTTTTTGTTGATATGACAAAAGAATAGGTATTATTTTGATTCATTCACACCAAATGGGTATTTTTGTGTTGGCTGTTGTCATTTTTTTTATTTGACTATCTAAGGGATAAGAGATCAGTGCTCCTGACTAAATCGTCAGGTATTGCATGTTTTAGAAATTCTTATGGCAAGCTGGTTGAAAATCACTGTGCTAACTGAAACAAGCCAGGCACAAAAGACAAATACTGAAGATTCCATCTATATGAGGTTTCTACGGTAGTCAAACTCTTACACACACAAAGGAGAATGGTGATTACCAAGGGCCTGGGGAGACAGAAAAGGGAGTTGTTCAATGGATACAGAGTTTTAGTTTTATGAGATGAAAAAGTTTTAGAGATCTGAGATCTGTTGTACAATAATGTGCCTATAGTTAATCACGACTGTAATACAACCACTTAAAAATGGTTAAGATAGGCCCTGGCTGGTGTGGCTTAGTGAATTGAGCACCAGGCTGCAAAGCAAAGAGTCGCCAGTTTGAATCCCAGTCAGGGCACATGCCTGGGTTGCAGGCCAGCTCCCAGTAGGGGGCGCACAAGAGGCAACCACACCATTGGTGCTTCTCTCTCTCTTTTCCTCCCTCCTTTCCAGTTTCTCTGGAAAGTTTCTCTCCCCCCCTCTCTCCCTCCCTTCTCCTCTCTCTAAAAGTAAATAAATAAATATTTAAAAAATGATTAAGATGGTAAATTTTAAGTTATGTTTTGACCACAATAAAAAAATGAGCTATACATATAAATCAGTATAAAGAAATGAATTTGTAACCTTATAAGCATGTGTGGAAATACATTAAAAATTAATGTAAAATGAATGAGGTAATTGTGCAATTTAACAAATTAAAGAAATAGTAGTAACAGAGAAAACTAACATAAATCTGAAGAGATTTCACACCACCCTTGGTATTTCCCAGTGTACTCGTCTGGAACAGAAAACCAGAACACAAATCCAGAGTCTCCTTCACAAAATAGCTAAACCATTTGTTATTTGGAGAAATAGGAAAAATGCCCTCCATCAGACAGATTGTTCAGGTATACATAAAATATGTAATATATAACTGTTATATTACACATTTGCATATATACCATATATACACACCTACATATGCATACATCTGTAAGTACACACACAGATATAGTGGCTTCTGGAAAACTAAAATATCTGGAGGCTTGGTTTTAATGAAAACGACCTCCTCCTACAGTTAACTATTCAGCATGTTAACTTCTACTTAAGACCTACAGTACCTTCCGAACAACTCTAATTAACTATAAAAATCCGCAGGCTAAGTACCTTCAAACCGTAAAGAAGTTCAGGGAGGTTGGAGTTCAGTGAAGGTGGTGCCTGGTTTCCCGGAGAAACCATCACTTACAGCTCAAAGCCAGGAGTTGATTCTTCCAGAAAACAGAGCTGGAGCTGTAAAAGCCCTCTGACTGCAGATCCTCGATGAACATGCTTAGGGAGGGCTGGAAAGGGAGTTGGAGAGGATGCAGAGAGAGGAACGATGGCTGCTGGGGATGGAAGAGAGAGGGGAAAAGGCCCTAACGCTAATTGGGTTTGAAAGAATACGGAATGAGTCCAGCCCCTGCGTGCGGAGAAGAAAGGCTCCTGGACAGCTGATGCTAAATTCAGATTAAACTAACTGCAGGTCCCCTGGGGACGTCACAAGGTAAACCTGATTGTCTCTGTCATTTACAATCATTATCAGGCAGACTGCCGCTGTAATTTTGCTGGGGAGCCAATTAACAGATCCTGAAGCTAGGGGAGAATGCCCCAGCCCTCCTCTTGTTTTTGAAGAGGAAAAATAAGGCAGAATTTGTGCTGCTGTCTCTGACGGTTGGATGGACGACGCAGGGACCCCTCAGCTTGCAGGAATGGCTGAAGTCAGCCCTTTCTCTGCTTTTCTTTTACTCTTTTCTCTCGCTACTCAAATTAGCTCCAGCTAGCCCAACAAGACTTCTACTTTCTTTTCGGAGATAGGGAAATGCTAGTCATCTTTTACTCCATCTTGACTTCAAGAAAATATCTTCGCAGCCTTTCGTCTTGCAAGTAAGTGAGGAAAGACCAGGGAAGGCCCTGAGAAGACAGTACCTTAAATTCATCACGCAGCCCCCGCTCTGTCCGCTGACACCATTTTTTCTCATGACTTTCTGTCACAGTCAGACTTTTTAACTAGTTGCCTACATTCACTACCTTATTTCCACGTCTCTGATTCACTACTCAAGCCATCCCCACCTGTCTGTAACCCCCATTATTCTGCTAAAAATACTCTTTCTCAGGTCACGAATATTGAAGTCACTCTGTGGAGCAGAATATTTAGTGCCGGCCCGAACTGACGTCTCAGCAGGACTCAGCGCCGCTGGTCTCCATCCTGAAACATCGCCTTCCCTTGACTTCCGTGAAACAAAACTACTCTCATCTTCCTTTTCCTGTCTGACTCTGCGCTCCCTGGTTACCTTCAGCTCTGCTTTGACACAGCACAGTTAGGTGTCTGCACTACTCAAGGCTTGATGATGGATCCCTTTTTTTTCTGGTCTCAGGAATCCCTAAGTGATCCAGATAATTAAAGAACACTGGAGAGCACATTCCTGCCATGAAAAGGACAAGAACATTTACCAAAAGCTATCATTTTCAGGCAAGAATATGGGCCTAGTCTTGCCAGGTTTTTAAAACTTTTTCCGAGAAATTAAGAATTCTAATTTTTATATAAAAATATTATGCTTATAAATTTTTGTTTAGATCTGTGATGAAGTTATTTTAGCAGACCAACCCTAACGCCAAGAAAAAAATTTTTTAACTGGATGAAAACTTTTCAAAATACAGGTTTGAAGTAACCATAGAACAACATGGTAAGAACTGAAAGGCTAAGATCCAAGAGAAAAGAAAAGCACGGAGGTGAGCTCACCATTCGACACTCTTTTTCCCTCAAGGCACTTGCCAATTATTGTAGTAAGTGGTGCTAAACAAGAGATCAAGTTGAATTTCAAGGCTAAGAGCTTTCAGCAGTCCCATGGGGCTGGGAGGAAAAAACATTAGAATTGAAGGTTATCAAGGCAGCTTGGAATTGAGGGGACTCAGTTTTAAAGGAAAGAGGATTGGAAAACTGTGAGCATGACTTTATGCTGTTTTTTACCCAGAGGGAATTGTTTATTCCTAATACTTTCAACATGAGAGGCTGAGAAGCTAAGAAGAAAGGATCAGCTATGAAGCTAGAAAGCTAAGGAGAGCTTTTGCCAGCCTCCAAGAGCTAGGGAGGTGGAAATTGGCATCCAAGTCCTGGCAAGGGGGGATAGACCCAGGTAAACAACCTTCGCTTTCAGTGAGAGTCTTGAAAGGCCCTACTTTATGATTGCTTGAAACCAGAAATAGAACAGTTCTCACGAAGCCTGAACTCTGCTTGAATGCCTCCCATTTTCTGATTGAATCAAGATGATCAATCCCTGCTATGATTACTTATAAGTAAGAAATTAATTCTCTCTGCTGCAAGTTATTCAGAGTTTCCACACTTTCCCTACACAGTATCCAGCATTCACTAAAGTGGTTGGAGTCAGTCTTATCTCTGCCTCAATTTATGCTTTTCTCTAGTAACCTACATTAACCTCCAGATAGGCCAGCAAGCCTTGTTTTCTTCACCTTTCTGAGATATTGTACTGTTAATAGTCTTTAGTCCATTTTTTCTTTAACAAATAAATAAAGTGGAGAGACTCAAATGACAAAAACTAAGAGGAAAGAAATAGAAAATGGAGAGAGCCCAGAGATGATCTCGATATAATGACAGAAAGACTTTAAAGTAAATGTGATTAGCATGTTCAAGAACTGGGAGACACTTCCAGGCAGGTGCGGAGTGTCAGTGTGGAGGGGTCACCCTAGTATGACAGGTGTGGGCATTCTGCATGCTTTCTAACCATGAAGAAGACAGATCACGAGGCTGTTGTTATAGCAGCCCAAAGGTTTGGTGGGATGCTTCAGGGCCTGCAACGGCAGAACAAAATGGAGCAGTAAAACAGAAGAGAGGTCAGACTGAAGGGCCCTATCTAGTTGCATGGGGTGTGCATGGGCCTGAACAAGCCCCACAATGCATGGAATGATGTCAAAGACATCCACTGTCATCCACAAAGACTGGAGTCAGAGCATCAACACCATCCGGAGCCTCAGGCATGTGAAGGACGCCTTGTGTTGTGCAGCTCAGCCAGCTTGCTAAAACTGTGGAGAACCTCAAGCGTATCTCAGTGCCCCAGACTTCGAGGATACCCAGGACCTCATTAAACAAGGGGGTCTCCTGCAGGCTCACCAGAAGCCAGTGGACCTGGAGTGCTCCGGGATGGGCTAATGTGTGAGCAGCAGTGCGTGGAGAGTGGGAGCACGCACAACTCGATCCTCACCCATGGCTGTTCAGAAGCACGGAGGGACTGTCTGATGAGCTGGCCAAGCAGCTGTGGGTGGCACTGCAGAGGTCACTGGTCGCCGTCCCCCCTGACTCCAGTTTGCTAGTCTTAGTTGTCAGGATCACTGAAAGGGGGAAAAAATTGACAGGTGCACACCGATCAAAAAAAAGCAAAGTCGTTTGTTCCTTCCAGGAGGTCCAAGAATTGGAAGGAGAAAGTGTCTGCCGCCTTGGGCAGAAATACGTGAATTGAGGGCACACAGGCAGACATCGGGGAGTCTGACAAGAGGTGGTTTGTCTGCCACCTAGAAATCATAAGTAAGTACATCCTGGCTGACCCCATCTTTGCCTAAAACCTGATGGTTACATGTTTTCTGCCCTACTGTGAGGTTTTTTAGAAACCTCCTGAACACAAACCACAAAAAAACACTGAGCCCGAAGCTGACCGGTGTGGGTACTACCACCCAACAATCCCTGTCATCATCTTCCAGTGTTTGAACAGATTCTTCAAGTTGCTGCTCAAACACATACATGAAGATTTGAAAATAAAGGTACTAGTTTGTGTTTTCAGTTGACTAGATACAGAGATGAAGCTCAGTTGTACAAAGAAATATACGTGGCAAACTGGCAGTGTGTACAATAACAGTGATTATCAGGAGCTGCCAGAACACATAGTCAGTTTAAAAGGAAGCACTTAAGAAATGAAATAGAGGAGGGTGTCTGTCTGAGCCAACCGCACAGGGGTGGGATTAGAGACACCATTGCACCGGAGAGCCGCTGCAGCCTGCCAGAGAGGGTCTTCCTGAATCTGGAGCAACATCCCAATGAGCTGAAGCCACAGAAGTGGCTCTGGCTCCAACGCTACAGACATCATCTGTGCCACCGTGGAAAAAGAGTTCAGTGATTTTTGCCAAAATTGAAAGGCCATTTAAGTGAAATCATATGGTATTTAGTGAAATCATATGGTATTTGTTTTTCTCTGACTGGTTTATTTCACTTAGCATAATGTTCTTACTGAACTAACAAGCAAAATAGAAACAGACTCATAGACAGAGAGCAGGCTGACAGCTCTGGGTGGCGGTGGGGATAGGGGTTGAGGGACTGAGCAAAAAGGAAAAGGACTCATGGACATGGATAAGAGTGTGGTGATTGCGGGAGGTGGATATAAGGGGGACAAATGATAATGGAAAAATACAATAAAAATAAATTAAACAATAAAAGGCCGTATAAAAACAGGATGATAGTGAGTGGTTGTAGAATAGCCATGGGTCCTCATGCAGAAGCATACCTCATTCTAGAGTGCAAAGGGGCACAAGCAGGGTGCTGAAAGGAGGGTTAGGGAGACTGAGCAACTCCTTCCAGTTCCAGAGCTAGCTTCTGGACTTGGCAAAGATACAGATGGGCATGATGATGCAATTGTCACCATTGCAGAAGTTGTTAAGCTAATAGACCCTTCTCTGCACTACCTGGAAGTCTTGACTCCAGTCAGCAAATACCCAGACATCAAGGATGACCACATCAACACGCTGCTGGCCATGCCAGGGGACACTAGCTGGGACACGAAGAGCAGACCATCACTGAGACTCTGGAACAGGGCCTGATGCAGGCAAATCAAAACAATGTGTCATCTTCAAGGAAATCGGTTCTGAGTCTCACCATGGCAAAGCTTCTCAAGTAGCCAGTCAGTTTCCAGTTTTGTGGACATTTTTCTGCACTTATCGTTCCCACGTTCAGAAAAATATTTAAACAAGAGTGACTCTCAAGGACCCCCATTAGGTGTTTTAGTTCCTATTGTCTGTCTCTTTAGGGGCCAAGCATGTTGTTTGTGAGGTGCCCCGAGCACATGGCTTCTTCACTAACAATTCCTCTGCCAGTTGTGATTCTTCAGGCTTTCTCATTTTTATTGTCACCAACCTTTGTGAGCAGGATGCTGATGTCTAACGCCTCATGGTCAGTTGTTTGTCATACTGATTAAAAGGAGTGTGGAGGGGACAGAGGCTCTGTCTTCAGTCATGTCTAGGTCCTCACTCACTTCTGCATGGTTTAAGACTTCTGAAATCCCAATGCTTAATAAAAGAGTCTTAAGTCTTGCAGAGAAATGAAAATTAGAGAAAGTTGGTTGACAAGATGGACATTTACTGATTTTGTTTACTAGTTCTAATTGTTCTTAGGGGAGTCTTTGGAGCTTTCTACATATAAGATGATATCATCTGCATACGTAGACAATTTTACTTCTTCCTTTTCCATTTGAATGCATTTTACTGTTCTTACTTGCCTTATTTCTCTGACTTTGAGTACTATGTTGAATTAGAGTGAAGAGTGGGCCCCCCTGTCTTGATCCCATCTTAGAGGAACACATTGTTTTATTATTTTCAGCCTTCAAGTCTTTCACCTCTTTGGTTAGATTTATTCCTGAGTATTTTATTGTTTTTGATGCCACTGTAAATGGGACTGTTTTCTTAGTTTCTTTTCAGATGCTTCATTGTTTGTATATAGAAATGCAATGTTGAATTTTCAATGTTGATTTTGTATCCTGCAATTTTACTGACTTTATCTATTAGTTCTAACAAGTTTTTCTAAATATATGACCATGTCATTTGCAAAGATAACTGTATTATTCCTTCCTAATTTGAATGCATTCTCTTTCTTTTACTTGCCTAACTGCTGTGGCTACAACCTCTAATACTATTTTGACTAGAAGCGGTGAGAATGGGCATCTTTTTGAATGAGCACATTTGTGTTTGTATCCTCTAATTTTTGTTAGCATTTTATAAATAAAATCTCTGACAATTCCAATATTTCTGTTCTTAGAAATCTAAATTTTTATGTTTTGTTTCTGCTGACTTTTAGCTTTACCTGCATTCTGTTGGCTTGCTGATATTTTATTTTAAGAATATTGTTGCTCTTGATCTGTGGAATAATTTATTAGATGATTTCTGCTTCATAATAAAGCTTTATAATAGTCATCAGCCCCTAGGTCAATTGCATCCCTGCAAGCTGTCCACTTTGGGGGGCTACCAACCTGCTGCATCTCTGGCTGTAGTATACGGATTTTTGTGTGCTTCTCTGTTTTGAAGTGTAGCCCACAGATAGTCCCTCTAACTTTTGTATAGCCAACAAGGCCTCACAACACATTTCCTATGCAGGGTGTGTATTTCTTCAGTGAAACGCCCCCCCCCCCAGAACACCTGTCAACTATAGTGGCAGAAACAAAAGTTTGAGCTTATTTTGGCTAGAGAGCAAATGAGATGTTTTCATGACCAACTTTGATAAACTCTGGCCAAAAGCAATGCTTTGCAGGGGTCAGATGGAAGTATGACACAGAGATGATGGAGGTAGATGCCAATGAACTCAATTATTCTTCAATTTCAAAACCATCTGGCATTTTGAGGAGTGACAGTTTGGGGGAATTAGAAAGAGAAAAGCGCTCTTGGCATGTACACTGGCCTTCTTATGGAGGGCCTTGGCAGAGATAGTGGCGTGCGGGTGTAACAAATCAGACAGGATGCTGTTCTTGTACAGAGGGAGCACATACAGTTTATACCATGAAGTGGTTTATTGGCTTCTAGAAATCTGTATGTATGTAATTCTCACATTCTTGTACCCTTTCTTTTACCTTTCTTAAAACCTGACTTAAGATAATCTATCACAGAACCAAAGAAATTAGACTTCCTGTTCCTACTATATAGAGCTCCTCAGGGACCTCCCAGGTTGCAGGTCTCTCCAGAGTGGCCTGAGTGGGGTTGGAAGAGCAAACGAGAGCCTTTGCAACGAGGAAAAGGTTAAGCTCATGTGTCACCAAATGTCTGGCTGTCTTCCATCACAGCAGGAACTGTTCTATTATTTTGAACAGCAAAGGCCAATCACCTCAATAGTTCAACAATTCTTTTGAGTGGTCAATTGATTTTACACATGGATTTTACCTGTGTGTTTTGATGTTGAATCTGCTGTAAGAGCCTCCAAACAAGCTAATTCTGCATTGGATGATGGGACATGAAATCCAACCAGCACAGTCGTGCAAAAAGTAATGATTAAACTGCTTCCACCTGACAAATGGGAATAAAACACACAGATATTTTAGAGATGGAAATACTTGCTTTGGGGTGCCTGGAAGTCGTCTTTATTTTTCACAAAGTACAAAGCAAACAGCTACAGTCTCAGCTGACTGAATTTCTGTTGTCCTGGCTCCTAGAATAGCCTCAAAATAAGCTTTACTTTGATAGTAAAGCTAAAAAACACAGACTTCAATAAGCCCTGGGATTTTGTTGAGGGGACCAGGGGCTTAATCAGAGATAGGAGAAGTAACTCTGACCCTTATGGAACCTGTGTAGTTAAGAATTTGATTTAGATGTCTCCTTTAATGGATGGCCACAAATTAACATGCACTAAAATGGACTTGTCTCTTTATAAAATTATCAGTACTCAGCTGACTGCTACTGGTGTTTGAAATCATGGATCTAAGCGGCAGTGCTATCTAAAATATGTGTAGAATACCAAAAATCAGATTGGAAGTTGTCTATATAGAGGGAGTAGAACCCTTGATTGGCAACCCCTCCCAGGTGTTGTTAGTGGGGACATAATTGTTGAGTTCTGACTAGGGCTAGAAGGCTGGGTCTCTTAGTATGGTGGAAGGAGACCTTAGAGTTTTACTGGGTGACTGTTTACCAATCACCATAGAAGTATTTTAATACTATATTGACCAATATTGTCATGTCAGTGAATACTGGCCACATATTAGTCTCTCGAGAGACTTTTCTAGAAGTCCTACTACTTTCCAGATGAAACATGTAATATTCATTTGGTTGTGTGGTTGAGATTATTTTGAGAATCCTTATATTATTTTTTCCCAATCAAAGTGGTTGTTAGTGTCTTGACTTATATTCTTATCCCTTGTTCTTTCTTCAACCCACTGCAGTTGGTCTTTCTATTAGACATACTACAGAAACAGTTATGTCAAGGTTACCAGGCACCTGTGTGTAATTCCGTTGCAGGGGCTAACTTTGTGTTCTTATTTCACGTGAGCTCTCAGCATTGTACACAGATTATCATTTCTTCTTTTGAGAACCTTTAATTTATTTCACTTTCATGGGACCTCCTTTCCCACTGGTTCCCATGCTCCTTCCCAGGCAGAGTGACTAGACCCCATTATTGGAATGTTCCAGAGCTCAGCCCTGGCTGGTGTGGCTCAGTAGATTGAATGCCGGCCTGCAAACCAATGGGTCACTGGTTCAATTCCCACTCAGGGCACATGCCTGGCTTGTGGGCCAGGTCCCCAGTAGGGGGCGCACGAGAGACAACCACACATTAATATTTCTCCTCCTCTCTTTCTCCCTACCATCCCCTCACTCTAAATATAAATAAATAAAATCTTTAAAAAAAAAAAAGAATGTTCTAGAGCTCAGAACTAGAGTGCCTCATCTTCTCTATTTTATTATCTTCCTTGGTGACTTCATTCAAGTCCATAACTTCAAATATCTTCTATGTGTGGATGACTTTAAAATTGATATCTTCAGCCTTTATATCTCCCCTAGTTTCATGTGTTTACTAATTTCAACACCAGGATTTCTGATAGTATGTGAAATTTAATATGGTCAAGATAGAACACTGACTTAACCATCTCTTGGCCCCAATCCTCTCCTCCCCCATTATACTACATCTCAGTTAACAACATCCACATGCACCCAGTTGCCCGGGCCAATGGAGGAAGGAGGCCCTAACCTTTCCTTTCCTGGAGACCATAACCAAACAATTAAGAAGTTCTGTCACTTCTTCCTCTAAAACATAACTTGGTCCTATGTACTCATTGACCACCTAGTTCACCCTAGTTCA
>VMDR010029055.1:0-12901 GCA_007922815.1 Macrotus californicus | reverse complement strand
GTTCCAGAGGGTGTTAAACTTGGCAACTACCTGGTTGAGATGCCATGTGATACTTATCTTGGGGCAAACTTTTTCTTAATGTGTCATCTCTATAAGTTTTTTTTTAGGCTCCTGTAGCTTATGAGGCACCATAATCAAAGGTGAAACCAAGGGTTAATAACTATAAAGAGCCAAATGCTCACAGCTTTCTCTTTTTAGACACACTAAGTTCCTGGTAACAGGCTAAGAGAGGGAGACAGTGGAAAGTGGTAGGCAGATACACTGAATCAATGCCTTCTATAATTTTAAGAATGTTTCAAGTTTCATCCAATCAGTATTTATTGAACTCCTATTAGTAGTCAGCTACTAATTTTTTTATAAAATGTGCATTGAATAAAACATATGTATGCTTTTTTGGCTGTGCCATGGATATGGGTTGATATGAAAAAACAGACTCAGGGGTCTAAAGTGAAGAACCCTCTTTAATGGACCTTATCTAATCACAGAGAGTTTGGGGCAAGGATGGGGACAGCATATTCAATGTGTGAGTAAAGGGATGCAAATGATGTCTCTATCATTCTCCTAATTAGGTGCTCAGTGGAATGCTCCTGACAGGTTCCATAACTTTTCAATACCTATCTGTAGTATTATATGCCTTCCTCTCATAACTATCCTCCAGCTCACCATTGTGCATGTGATTTCCTACAGTATTCAAAGGCGGAAAGGCATCCTGTGACTGCTTTGGAGAAAATGATGGAATCAAGCTTTGTTGGCCCCCAGTCATTCCCAGAGGTCCCTTCTCCTGACAGAGGAAGCCAATCTGTCAAACACCACAGGTACAGATAGCTAATTATGGTGGGAATGGGCACATTCACAACATGTAAGACTCTGGGCAATACATGACAAGAAATGGCAACATTATTAGGAGAAATGATTGTTTTCACTTTTCCTATAGTTCTCCATGGAATGGATGCCTCATCAGCTCACAGCAGGTAAACCAAAGATACCAGAAGGCTGCAAAGCACCTATAAAAAGCCTAAAGGGGCTGAAAACAATACCCATCAAAGCTGCACACACAGACCAGTGAACGAAACAATTGCATTCTGAGACACTATTAAAAACATGTTTTTTTTTTTAGCCTGCCTTATCACTATCTACAAATTTAATGACTAATTCTTCCCTAGCCAACTGATGTGACATGCTCCTGGTCTTCCAACATGGTTCTAACACAAAGAAAACTTTCCAGGAGGATGAATCCTGGCAAATATTCTCCATGGATATGTATGATCTATTCAGTAGCATAGCACTCTTACAAACTGACCATAGAAATTGGTTCTTTGGGGGAGAAAGCCAAAAGTAAAGTTATCTTATAAATTGTATGGCATTCTGAAGCTGAAACATTTCTTCATCGTCTTCTAGTCACATACTCTGTTTTATACATAAGGAATCTGGAACTCCAAAAATTGAAACTATTTGTTCTACAACAGGAGCCGAAGTTTGGAACTAGGGCTGGAATGGACATTATGTTTGTCATTTATGACAAACATAAATCTTTGTAGGAATTGTCCCGAGTTAAGCATCCTTCTCTTAGTAAGAAGTATAACATTTTAAATTTTTAAAAAAGATATAAAGAGATGCAAATTTGAAATAAGGAAATATAAAAAATATCAATTTTCCCATCAGTGAAAAATAAAGATAGGTTTTACGTATCTAGGTAGTGTTTTTGAAAACCATCATGACAGAATCATGCATTAACAAGGAACACTCTTCTCCCTTGCTTCTCAATGAGTCCAAAAATGATTTCATTGAAGATAACACATTTACTATGAGGTTTTTCTGTCACTCTACATGAGTAGAGACTGAGATACCAAGGGTTTGCTGTCTTTTAAAAGGTGATATAAATATTTTCAGCTTGGGATTGAAATATGTTTAGCTATTGGGCAATTGCTTTAGTTATTAACTACAAGTTTTTATTTATATCAATTGAGGCATTTATAGATATTTCCCTGTGAAAAAAATAATTTCAGTTCACTGGAGCTCATAGAAGTTCTTTAATTAGGGAAATACATCCAAAATTACCAGCTTTTAAGAAGATGGATATTTTCCCCCAAACACTATTTTCCCTGCTGATTATAACACATATGAAAGTGATATTCCATCTAGTCAAGTAAAATAATTAAGTATAATATTATTCTACACTATATTATGTCATAAATGTTTTACAGTTGAGATAAAAAAAAGTATTAGAGCTTCTAATGTATTTGAGCTGCAAACACCCTACTCTTACTCCTTGTCTGTTGATACACTCCCTCCTAAACTTGGCTTCTACTGTGATTTTTAGGAAATACAAATGTCTTTAAGAGACCTTCTTTTTTGTTCAGTTTAGTGACATTGCAGTATTTGTAGACATACATTGTGTCCTGATAGGTAGGCAAGGGTTGATTTATAAAGTGCCTCTAAAACTTTATAAATTATAGTGTAATATAACATAGCTTTTGTTTTGTAAAACATGCAGTAGACTTAAATGTTTTCATGATTGATAACCTGGCCACTGATTTATATAGACTGCAAACTGCTCCATCACTTCTGAGTGCTACTAGGTTGGAAGGGCAGCATAGCTGATTGATCAATAGGTATAGAACTGCTTTTTAAGATGGGTCACTAGTTCATGCTGGTAGACTTTGCTGTTGCGACCGTTTGGCTAGCTAGGAATAATTAATTTCTTTCTGTGCACTGCAAACATGACTTATTGGGACAATTCATTTATGAAATAAAACTATTAATTCAAAGCACTGTTTCTCATTTTTAGTAAATAAAACCTATTCCTTTTTAAAGAGAAAGTCAATTTTGTCACGTCATACTTATTACATTATATTTTGGCAATATAACTCATTTATAGACAGCATATAGATGGGCTTTTTTAATAATGAAATAAATTTAGGTTTTTCAATGACTAATGGGAGCCTTTGAGTTATCATTGGTGGGGGAGGAATGAGAGGAACCTACTGTGAGCACCTACTATGTGCCAAATTTCATGCTAGACACTTGCATACTTGATGTCTTTGAACCCCCACAGCAATCCTATGAAAAGACTTAAGCATCATGCTAATGCCGTTCTCTTGCACCCCCTCCATTCATGTCTAGTCTTTACCTTTCTCTGCCTTGCTCTGTGCACTAAGACATAAGCAGGCTCCCTTGTCCTCTAGCTTCTCTTGGTTCAGTATGAGGCAACCACAAGAGATGGAAGGGTAGAGGGAGAACAAGGTCCTGGTATTGCTGTTCCCTCCCTCACTGGCTGCCTCAGCTACATCCCTTTTCCTGTGACAAAGTGCTTGCCAAATAGTCCTCTCTTTACAACCCCTTTTTCTCTCTATTCTGCTGATGGCTCCCTCCCCTTGTCCCTTCAATAATAGGGATGGTAACAGCTTCCCATTGTTAGTAGTCCTGACATACAGTAGTATCCTGTGTTGCTTTCTTTTCTCAAATACGAAACACAGCTTTGTAAATAACAAAATGTTCCCCCAAATTATCCAACTTAGAGTACCATCTGTTTTTCTCCAGGACTCTGACTGGTTCCAGTACTTCCCCCAGTATCACACTGCTAATAATGTACAGATCAGACATGCACATCCAGGTGCACCTATTTCTAGCACCCAACCTTGAATACCCTTCAGACTCCAAAATTTCCACTGGATGGTATAGGTAAAAGCTGGCAGGAAGAGAAATAAATGAGCTATTATAGAGCTCCTTAACTTGTTGGCTATTAGGTATTTTGAGACTCGACATGCAAGAAATGTTATAATAAAGAATTAAATTGTAATAATATTGCCAGGTATGATCTTATGTTTGCACTAACTCAGGAAGTCAATGTTGGCTTGAGGAATATGAAGTCTGATTAGTCATCTTGGTTGTCAACTCTGAACTTAAATAATATTTGATAAATTATTTTGTATTTATTACATAGAAATAACAGTGATATTAGTGCAGGAAAGTTACAGAACTCCAAATAATACAATTATATGGGTGAAATTTCTTTGGGGGGACTGGTGCCTTTAAAACTTGATAGTTCTATTGAAATTTTGAAAATGTTTTTCAATTTCTCTATATAGTTTTATATGATATGATCACATAAACTGGCATCTTACAGAATGTGTACACAGGAACAGAATTCTCCTCACTACTCCCCGTGGGAGGAGGTTAAATCTGGTGAGGTAGAGATGAGGATGCATATGGAACAGATAGTGTGTCCAATGAGCAATTGATTTTTATAAAGAGTTTTGTTCTTTTGTTTAACATGAGCTATATAGGGATCTCACCTAAAGTATATCTCATTTGTAACTTTGGCCTTTTGATGACATCCAAAAACATACTTATTTGGGTGTTTGGATCTATGAGTCAAAATGAGATGTTTAGTAAAGCAAATTAAAAAAGGAAAAGTAATTTAGTTCCTCAAGATTGATGAAAATTTGAGATAGTAAACTGTGAATTTAATGTACATGTTAAGAGAATGCCAATTATAATAAGGTTTGTTTACCAGTAACACAAGTGAAATTTTCTCCATAAATCCCTTCAGGGCTTCCTGTGTTTGGTTCTTGTCAGTGTCTAATAACAAAGCCATTTTTATTTTTACTTGAGAGATAGTTAGTATAACTTGAATACTGAGGGTGGATGAGAATCAGAAGCTTGAGAACTTCTTAATCCCACCTCTTATTTTGGCTGGAAAGCAGCAATTATTTTAGTTGATTGTGCTCCCCATTGGAAAGCCAGAAATATAAGAACTCTTTGTCTAAATACCTGCAAGGGTAAAATGGATATAGCAACTTCTGATCCCCTCCTAGCAGATATGCTATAGTTATGGATGGAGCCTGGCCTACAACTTTGAGAATCTGGGGTGCAAATGCAGTATTTGAAAAGTTTGCACAACCACCTGTAAGGTCATTGCTATGATCATTCGTTTGCTGGTTTTCTTTCACCCCAGCAGGAGTCTCTCCTCTTGCTGCAGCCCAGGACAAAGGAGTGGCATGCTCCACAGGAACGCCTTCAGAAGGACACCACCCTCACCTCGAAGTAGGCTGGGCGGAATCGTGGGACCAGCGTATCAACAACTTGAGGAATCAAGGATCCCAGACCAGGATACAATACCTTGTCAAGGGTAGGTCTAAAAACAATGAAATTGAGGGAGGGTGTCATTATTGCTATAGCTTTAAATTGAGTTATGTTCATTGGGCTTTTATTCATTGATATTGTCATCAATTAGTTATTTATACTTCCTTTCATCTTTGCTTCACAAATGTAAACTAACTTAAAGGAATAGGTACAATGGAAATAGATATTAGGGAAATGTTAGATGGAAAATAAACATAAATACTAACAAGAAAATAAGTGTATAGATATGTAGGCAATGTGTTAATACATAGTTGCTAAAATGACTTAGAATTTGTCTTTGGCTTAAAATACTAGGGATTTCTTAAGAGGACTAAAGTGTTTCTTCATCCTTAGTTTTGAAAAAAAAATTACTTAATTCTCTGATCAGTATCGTGGACAATACCCTAAACAGTAACCTGTAATATATATATTTAAATTCTTGAGCATTCTTGAATGTGTCTCAGTTACAGTATGCTCTCAAGTACAGCTTGCTGAATTCAGATGTCTAGGCTTGTTCACGGTGCAGGGGTGGAAAAAGGGACTTGGGACACTATGGCTGCTATTCCTCCTTGCACTACAGAAGGTGTCCATTCTTCTGAGTGGACACAGACCCTCATAGGGTTCAAGACACGGTGAGTGGAATGTATTGTAGGTTGAATTGTAGTCACCTAATTGACACACTGTTCAGCCAAACATGGCAGCACTTACTTAAGATGACTGAAGTCCAAATCTTGTCTTTGGCCTTTAGTACTTGTGTAAACTTGAGAAAGTTTTATCATCTAAACTTGCTTTCTCATCTATAAATGGATGAGCCTTCCTGAAGGTTGATGGGTAGATTTTTTTAAAATTACATGTATAAAGAGCTTGTATCGGTCACATGGTAAAAAGCAGAGAGGTAGTACTGATATTTATTGTCACAGGAACTGTTACAAAATTGCCATTGATTTTAATAGTAATAAAATCAGGGTTTATTCCAGAAACTTCAGGAGTCTGTTGCCTCACACAAGCCAGGTTCTTATTACATCTAGTTTTTATCTCTGGGTGAGCCAGGCCAGGGTCCTAGGCTGCTCTGGCCTGGATGACTTTTACACACTGTATCAAGCTGAAGACCAAAGCAAGTAGGAAGTCCATCAGAGAGTCCTACCATTTTCTTTCCTTCTGGGCAAGACGTATGTGCAGTCGTGCCCTATCTGACAAAGCTCAGCAACAGATTTCTTTAGGAAGACTAGAGGATAGGAAATGAATTGCCTGTGGCTGGGTTTTGTAATTTTGAAGCAATTCCAAATGTACTGTAAAATGTGTTTGGTACAGATCTGGGTTAACAGCTGCAAATTCAATATAACATCCAAGTTGTCCAAGAAGTAGGTTGGCATTTCTCTTTGCCTTGTATCTGGAAAAGGGGCTTGTTTTTAAGTCTATAATTATAGCTAATCATATTTCATAATTATTTTCTTCTTAAATCACAGATAATGTCTGTTAATTAGGATTAATATATTTTGTGAGTGGAGAGAGAACCAGCCCATGCTGCCTTTCCTTCTGTTGGATATATTTTGGCTATCATTATTCCATATGTCCCAGATGTAAGGATGCTCTGACCCTATGCTAGACACAGGCTTAAACCATACATACACAAGTATTCAGGGGCTCAGAGATTCCCATTACATGTTCAGGTATTGCTTTCTCTTTTACCTTCTGGGAGACTTACACTTATTGTCTGCAAGGTGGTGGTTTTATTTTGGCCCAGTCATCATTAGAATTAGAATAGTCTCTCCAGCTAGCTAGCCACGTGTATTTTCCTAGGTACGTTATGGGCCCAGTGTTGATAAATGGTGACTCTAAGTATAAGTCACTGTGTACTCAGTACAATGAATCTCAGGGAGCAATCTCATTCTCAGTTCTTGAAAACAGCTATTTTCCACTCCTGGGGGAACGACTGTCTCTCTGGACTAGAAATAGGATTGGTAATAGAATTTCACAGCTAAAGGCCTTCTTCAAATCTGGCCCTAGCCTAGAGGGGGAGTGAATGAATTTGCAAGAGCCATCAGCCATCTGCTGCATGTTTATCAAGCATGTGGGCACTGTCTGCTAGTGAGGCTCTGGTGTCTGTGACTTCACTCGTTGGCACTGACTTCAGCCCACTTTGAACCCAGCAGCTATCTTAGTGAGGCCTGAGGAAGGTGTGAGGTGGTGATTACTTGGGCAAGTTAAATGAATGTATTCATGTGCTAGAGAGAAAGAAAGTAAGCTACAAAGTATGCCACCATCAAAGTAGATGGGATACAAAAATATACTGATTATTTATCTCACTTAACTAACAACTTTATGTACTTCAGTTATTCTTCAGGAACTTGATAGATGAAGGACAGGGGAAATTAAATGGCTAGCCCAAGGTGGGATACATCATGTAAAGGAACTAAGACTGAATACCGGCTTTTCTGACTAAATAAACCATTAAACCAAAAAAGAATGTGAAGAAAATCACATTCCTGGATGATGATGTGTAAATGGAATCTCAGTTGTATGGTTTTTAGAGGGAAAAGTGAATTTTTTCAATTTAGTCAGTTCTTTCGAAAGCCATATGAACTAGGAACTGGGTCCTGGAGTCCGCTGTGGAAATACAAACTCCTTGGCCTGACTCCTGAATTACTGGGAATAAAACCAGTGACTAATTGTTGGAATATTTCACCTTTTAAATGATGTTTGGACTCACGTATTTACTGAGGAAATATGCTTGTGATTTCTTTGTTGAGGGATTGGAGGAAGGACAGACCACACTGGTATTTTACGGTCAATGATTAACAAGTTCACGGATCAAACTTGTGAAAGAGTGATTGACTCTCAGGGATGCAGAACGCTGAGTGTCTTCTAATCCAGAATCACGTCCAGAAATTCATCTCTCACTTAAACTTCTGAAGAATAGTAACAGCTTCTACTCGATACCAGTGCCAGGACACTCACAGCAGCTTTAGGAAGGAAGTGAGGACTACAGATGAGCCTCTGGTTAAATAGTGCAGAGGCATTGCTTCAGTTAGTTCTCGGAGCAGTCTCCCCAGGTCAGCATGACTACCCCATTGCTTTAATATGAGAAAATTAAAGTGAGGCTGCAATTTGTCTGAAAGTAGCATTGGGACTTGAAGTCATATCTGATCCAAAACAAAATCACACTTTGGAGAGTTCTAATTGTTTAAAGAATATCTTTATGTTATAGTAACATTATAGATTTCAGTTATTGCCAGCTATGTGTCCCATAACTGACTTGTGAGGTGACACAAATGTCAGCTGCAATTCCTCTTTCTCATCCAAGTCCTTAATTCGGCAGTTAGTCATGCTAGAAGACTGCTCCAAGTTTGGCTTGAATTACCTTTGATCACTTCTTAGTCATGACACATTGTTCACTTATTGAAACTACAATTGACTAAATCCTCTAAGATATTTTATACCTTTAACTGATATTTTTTTCCAAGTAATGATTAGATCCTGGTATAAGAATTTGCATCGATCACCATCACATGTCAATATATTAGATTCTACCTACTGATATACTCTCATGAGATCTACATGAAATATGATTTTATCCTAATTATATATTTTGCTCTGTGATGTTGGTGAATCTGATAGAAGACATTCTACGTCTTGGTACATATTAATGGTGTTAACAGTATGGTGCTAAGGGCAACACAAAATCCTCTAGCTTGTTTCCTTTCTCCTTGTTGAAATTGATTCATTGATTAAAACCCTTAGCTTCATATTTTCAGTTCTATAACACTAAAGGAAAGGAGTAAGATCCCCTGGGGAAGTTCTTTGTATGTGGTGGCTATATAGTTTGCACAGGTAAAGATTATATATCCTTCTAAAGGTGTTCTAGTGAACCTTGGATGCCCACTCATTTCTGGCTTTGACAGTAACAATGACAATAAGACAACTTAGGTTTAACTTCTTCCTGTGTTGCTTACTAAAGGTAGTTTAGGGCAAGTCATTTGAGTACCCCTTAGTCTAGTTTATTCATTCATTACATGGTAATAATAATAAATAAATCACATAATTTTTAAAAATTCAGTGAGTCAATTGCAGGTCAAAGTGCTTTTTAAAAGCACTGTGTATGTTAGCTCTTCTTATTATGTTTGAAATGAATGCTATCTGGGGTATAAAGTGTTTATGTATTCATGTGTCCATTCCATCAAGATTTATTGATTACCAACTCTGTACTAGGAACAGTAAGGATGGGACTAAAAGGACACCTAAATTTGCTCCCCATCTTTTCTCATTGTCCGATGGAAAGACAGATTTCTAGATTGTCCCCATCATGTCCCTACATTAAAGACTTCTATTTAGTATGCTACACACTTCAATGCAATTTTTCTTTTCATGTATAAACATGACTTTTATTTCTATTACAATGTAAGACTAAGGGAGTGATATATATTATATGGGGAGCAGATCAGTTTAGATTATGCCTAAATTTTAAAGTTTAAATTAAGGAGATAAACTGAGAAATAGAATAAAGACTACTGTTCAAGTCCCCAAACCACATTTCTACAAATCTATAATATCCCTGCCCCACTCTATGGCACTGGGAACTTCCGAGGCACTGGCAAATTCACCAGTTCTGAACAGGTAAGACAGGGGCTAGTCAGATTCTGAAATATTCAAATGACTTGAAATGGTACATTGGCATTCTTGACAAGTCATTGGCATGCGCAGTGAGCTACCTTACTTGGCTCCAGAAACCATGTGAGGAAAGTTGCTAGATTGGTAGAGGCCCTGTATAACTCATTTCATGTTTGCCACTGGGCAGAGAAAAGAATCATATACTTCCCATTCCCATTTTTTTTTGTCTCAGCAATTTGTAGGGAGGCAATTCCTATGGAGCAGAGTGCCAATAGAAATTGCATTCAGTCCCCCTAATGTCAGGGTGAAACAGAAAAAGTCAGGAATGTAATACCTTAAGGCTTAACGTTGGGCTTCCTGATTTCTTTGTGTAGGGTGGCCACATGAGTACTAAACCAGGGCTGAGAGGGTGGTCAAGTTGATGGAGTGGAGTAATGCCATTATGGGTTTCCTGTTTGTCACTATGGAAAGGCCACACTTACCTGCTCAATCCCCATTTACTTTGTATTCTAGGATAGAGGTCAGGAAGACTATATCCCACCTGCCTATACAGCTGTGGTGTGTTGAAAGATCCTTGGACTTAAAGTAAGAAGATCTGGGTTTGAGTCTCAGTCTGTCACTTATTTTCTGTGTGACCTTGGGCAAGTCACTTCACCTATCTGAGCTTCAGTTTACTTCTCTGTTTAACTGGGAACATACTATCCGTCTGATGGGGTTGCTGTGAGAATTCAGTGAGATGGTGCATGTGGAAAGTGCTTTGTTGGCTGGATAGTGCTCTGAAGAAACACTGGCGTAGAGAACATGTAACACTTCATTTATTTTTCAGGTATTCATCCACCAGTTTAAACACCCAACAAAATGCATCAGTAAATATGCAACTGCCTTCAAGAGAGACAAACTCCTATTTTAATAACTTGGATCAAAAGGACCTGATGGTATATTCATCCACAAGGGCCAATTCTGTGCCCATCATCCCGTCAGTGGGTCTAGAGGAAACCTGCATGCAAATGCCAGGGATTTCTGAAGTAAAAAGCATCAAATGGTGCAAAAACTCCTACTCTGCTGATGTTGTCAATGTGAGTATTCCAGTCAACGATTGTCTTATAGCAGAACAACAAGAAGTGAAAATATTGCTAGAAACTGTCCAGGAGCAGATCCGAATTCTGACTGAGGCCAGGCGGTCAGAAGACTATGAACTAGCCAGTGTAGACACTGAGGACAGTGCGAGTGAAAACACAGCCTTCCTTCCCCTGAGTCCCACGGCCAAATCAGAACGAGAGGCACAGTTTGTCTTAAGAAATGAAATACAAAGAGACTCTGCATTGACCAAGTGACTTGAGATGTAGGAATCTGTGCATTGTATGCTTTGCTCAACAGGAAAGAGAGGAAATTAAATACAAATTATTTATATGCATTAATTTAAGAGCATCTACTTAGAAGAAACCAAATAGTCTATCGCCCTCATATCATAGTGTTTTTTAACAAAATATTTTTTTAAAGGGAAAGAAACATTTCAGGAGGGATAAAGCTTACACCTAAAGCTTTTGGGTAGAATTCTGAATACAGTTTCAGTTAGTCCCAACACTGTCCTTTTTGGCTCTTAGCAGATGGGGGCGATCCAAACCCTCAGCCCCACAACACCGGTGTCCTCATAAAAAGGCACTGGTAGTTGCCCGGTTTCAGAGACAAGCTGCGTCCTGAGGGCAGAGGTGCTTGTGAGAAGGTGACTCTTGCCATTTGGCTCAACAGTCCCAACCTCTAAATTTCTCTTCACTCGACAGCCTCATCACAGGTTATGTCATGTCAACACATGTAGTGTTTTCTATTTAATTTTAAATTTTGAAGAATGACACCAAGACTCTGGAAGGAGGAGGACAGGAAATAGAGGGAGTCATTGGGAGCAATCTCAGCTTCTCTTATGTGCCATCTTCCTCTGAAAGTTGAGGGCACAGAATCTCAGAGGGAGGTATGAAATCATTACAGAAAAAAAGACAAAAAATTACAGTGTCATGTCACTAAAATCATGCTGATAGAAATGTTTTTCTTTGAGATTGGTTAAGGGCTCCACAGGAGCATTTCTCGGTGTGTGTGCCTGTGAGTGTGTGTGAGAGTGTGCATTTGCGTGTGTGCAACTGAGTTTCCTGGAGCACTGGTATGCTGTATGCACGTGTTCATTGTGAGTATGTGTGTGCATGTGTGTGCGTATTAAGCTTGTTAAGATTTGTTCTGAAACATCAGGGAATCTAATATTCAGAAAAAATTTTCCCTCTTAGATTTGTTCACTTTAAAATTTCCCATGAAGTATGAAGTTCAGTTACTATGTTCTTAAATCAGTCACTTGCATGGTGGCGTCCTATAAAAATCTTGACAATGTCTAGACCATTTTCTGATGTGAATATTTCTGAGAGGAACAACTATAGGCTCATTGATGATATCCGTATCACAAGGCAAGTTGAAGATGTGTATTTATTTTAAATCGTGCATACTTAAGTTATTCACACAAGCCAATGACCAAATTGACAGTTATCCTTTGCTTTCTTATGAGGCTCATTATGATTTATTTTGTAGCAAATCTATAACTTGTGGACCAAGACATTGGATTCTGTGGTTAATAAGGAAAGAATAAATTGTTGAAATCACAAAGCCCAGAGTATTCAGTTCACAGGAACACCCGTAAAGAACAGTAAATTGTGTTGTATGTTCATTTGGAATAAAGCAATATTTTTACCACTGCTAAGGTTAACGGAAACTTCTCCTGAAGATTTGTCTGTTTTATTTACCCTTACTTTGATGGGGGTATTCAAGAAAATTAGTGTTCACATAACCAGTTTTTTTTTCCAATTTTTGGTGGTGTTGTTATGTTTACACTGTTTTAAATAAAAAGGCACAGTATTTGAAATTATATAAAGGATTTCTTTTACTGTAGTTGGGAAAACCTTGGTTAAAATTTCCTTGTTCCATTAAAATGGAATGTAACTTCTTGAATCAGACATTGAATAGGTACAACTCTTACTTGAGGTTAAGTTATTTCTGTTGAAAATACATTGCAAATTGCTCTTTGAGGACATAGTTTAATAGTAGATATAATGTTATATAGGGAAAACAAAGAGCATAGTATTCTTTCCAACACTAGTGAAAATTCAAGGTCTCAACTGTTGAAAACATTTTG
>VMDR010029054.1:0-12900 GCA_007922815.1 Macrotus californicus | reverse complement strand
CTAACCTTATATAAGATCTATGCTTAATAAAACAATGCTTTTTTCCAAGTGTTGTTTGTAACTTTAATATTAAGAGATAGTTATATAAAATTCTATCAATTATATAAGTAAAATTTATAAAAATTATATACAGATTATATGATTATATACAAGATTATATACAAAACTATATACACATATGATCCTCATCTAATACGCCCGTAAAACAAAATAGAATTTTACCAACTGTAGATGTCGTTTGCACGCACGGATTGCCACTTGGATGCCGGATATATCCGGCGCTCATCCACACAGGTCATCAGATGGGCGCTGGATATATCCGGCACCCGTACCGAAGGGGTTAAAAGAAATCTCGTATCCGTTAGCAATCACCCTCATTTCTCCCTTCCCATAGCCCATAGAAACCATGAATCCACTTTTTGTCTCTATAGATTAGTTGATTCTGAACATTTCATATACATGGAATCATACAACATATGGTCTTTCTGACAGACTTCCTTCACTTAGTGTAATATTTTCAAGCTTCATCCATGTTGTAAAATATACAAGCTTCATTCCTTTTTATAGCTTAATAAATCCATTCTATAAATATACCACATTTTGTTTATCCATTTATCAGCTGATGGACATTTAGGTTAACACTTTTTGGTTATTATGAATAATGCTGCTCTGAATATTTGTATACTTGAACATATATTTTCAATTATCTTGAGCACATACCTAAGAGCGGAATTGCTGGAACATATGGTGACTCTATGTTTAACTTTTGAGGCACTGCCAGACTGTTTTCCAAAGTGGCTGCATGTTTTACAATCCAAACAACACATATGAAGATTTTAATTTCTCCACATACTTGCCAACACTTTTTTATCATTTATTGTTGTTGTTGTTGACTTTTTAGCCATCTTAGTGGGTGTGAAGTTGTAAAGATTTATTTTTCATCTAACTTCCGGCCAAGGTGCAGGTAGATATACTGTGCCTCCTCGCACAATCAAGAGAAGGACAACAACAAATTTAAAAACAAAAACCAACCAGAACTAAGAGAAAAATCAAACTGTATTGAAGTCCAACAATCAAGGAGTTAAAGAAGAAACATTCATCCAGAAGGGCAGGAGGGCTAGAGATGGGCAGCCGGGTGGAGAGGACTCCAGGCAAGGCAGCAGCTGGAGGACTGGGTGAGGCGGCAGCTTTTGGACTGGGCATTCCCACATTCATGTGCTGATAAACCTGGAGGAACAACGGGGGAGTGAGATAGACCTCGTAACCCAGGGTTCCAGTTCTGGGAAATAAAGCCTCGAAGCCTCTGACTGAAAACACCTGTGGGGGTTGAGGTGGCAGCAGGAGAAACTCTCAGCCTCACAGGGGAGTTCGTTGGAGAGACCCACAGGGTCCTAAAATGTACACAACCCCACCCACCCGGGAATTAGCACCAGAAGACCCCAATTTGCTTATGGGTAGAGAGGAAGTGACTGAAAGCTGGTGAGAGCCAAGCAAGTGGCATTGTTCCCTCTCAGACCCCTCCCCCACATACAGCGCCACTAAGCAATGACATGGGTTTCCCAGCCCTGGCCAATACCTAAGGCTCTACCCCTTATAATGTAACAGGCTAACTGAGACAAAAAAATATGGCTCAAATGAAAGAACAGATCAAAAATCCAGAATAACAACTAAACAACAAGGAAATAGCTAACATATCAGATGCAGAGTTCAAAACACTAGTAATCTGGATGCTCACAGAAATGGTTGAGTGTGGTCGCAAAATAGAGGAAGAAGTGAAGGCTATGCAAAGTGAAATACAGAAAAATATACAGGGAACCAAGAGTGAAGGGAAGGAAACCAGGACTCAAATCAATGATTTGGAACAAAAAAAAAGAAATAAACATTTAACCAGAACAGAATGAAGAAATAAGAATTTGAAAAAATGAGGAGAGGCTTAGGAACCTCTGGGACAACTTTAAATGTTCCAACACCCGAATCATAGGGGTGCCAGAAGGAGAAGAGGAAGAGCAAGAAATTGAAAACTTATTTGAACAAATAATGAAGGAAAACTTCCCCAATCTGGCAAAGGAAATAGACTTCCAGGAAGTCCAGAAAGCTCAGAGAGCCCCAAAGAAGCTGGATCCAAGGAGGCATACACCAAGGCACATCATAATTACATTACCCAAGATTAAAGATAAGGAGAGAATCTTAAAAGCAGCAAGAGAAAAGGAGACAGTTACCTACAAAGGAGTTCCATTAGAGTGTGTAGCTAATTTCTCAAAAAAAACCTTACAGGCAAGAAGGGGCTAGAAAGAAGTATTCCAAGTCATGAAAGGCAAGCATCTACCTCCAAGATGACTCTATCCTGCAAAGCTGTCATTTAGAATGGAAGGGTAGATAAAGTGCTTCCCAGATAAGGTCAAGTTAAAGGAATTCATCATCACCAAGTCCTTATTATGTGAAATGTTAAAGGGATTTTTCTAAGAAAAGAAGATAAAAAATATGAACAGTAAAATGACAACAAACTCACAACTATCAACAACAGAACTAAAAATAAAAACACCCCAAAACAAAAACAAACTAAGCAAACAACTAGAACAGGAACAGAATTACAGAAATGGAGATCACATGGAGGGTTATCAGCACAGAGAGGGAGGAGGGAGAATGGGGGATAAGGTACAAGGAATAAGAAGCATAAATGGTAGGTACAAAATAGACAGGGGGAGGTTAAGAATAGTATGGGAAATGGAGAAGCCAAAGAACTTATATGTATGACCATTGGACATGAACTAAGGTGGGGGAATGCTGCTAGCAGGGGGGTGCAGGGCACAGGGGAATAAAGGAGAGAAAAAAATGGGACAACTGTAACCGCATAATCAATAAACATACTCAAAATAAGAAATATTTGTGAATAAATGAAGGCCAAATGTATCTTGCAGGATATCAGAGTAAAGAGAGGCGATGTGGAGAAGAGAGGGCCAACTCTAAATGATTGTGAAGTTGCATGTAGGTTCAGAGGGAGAGTGGGCTGTTATTAATTAATCATGTCTTCCATGGGCACAGGTAAAGAAAAACTTCAGGACAAGCACTACAGTTTTAACATCACTGCTATAGATAAGACTTTCTGCAATGTTGGAAATAGTCTAGAGTTGTGAAGTGACAATTTGCCTCTTTACACTGCCTAACCCGACACTCACCCCTTATCTTTCCTCTAGATGCTCAGGACTCCCTGTGGCATTGCACAGGCTACCTGGAGTACTGTGTCTCTTCCTTTGGGCTAGTATCTTCACCCTAGTTCCATCAGCATTACAAGTCATGAGTTTCACTCCTGCCCTGGTTGGGCGACCAAAATGAACCAATCCACTAATCACCCTAAAATGAGAGACTTGACTGTTGATGGTGTTTTCCAACCCAAGGACATCTGCATTTAAATCTAGCCCAGGGATGTTGTGTGAGAGTGTGTGTGTGGGCGCACAGAGGTGGGTGATGAATCAAACCCCCCAGGGGCCCCAGAGCCCAGTGAGGCTGCCCAGAGGGAAGTCATATGCAGACCCCATGCCTGGTGAGTCCAGTTGCTGCCACAGACTCCAATTTTTCAAGAGAATTGGAAGTCTGGATCTTTACATGAAACCTCCCAAATTTAAAATGTTTGTAGAGAAATAATTTTAACAAAGTAATATGAAGGCCAAAGACATGGTGTTGGGTAGTATTTGACCCATTTGCTAACTCTACATGGGCCTCAACAACCTTCCCAGTTCCTCTGCAATGGCCTGGTCCTACCTAGCCCAGCTTCAGGTGACTTCCTTTTCATAACCACCCCAAACCCTTCATCAGGAAATCTTTCTTTTTCCAGGACACTCTAAGGACCCTCGTGGTAATTACCATTGAAGTCTATTTGTGTTCTTTCCAGATATCGTTATTATCCTGTTTCAACAGCACTCTGGATAAATGTTTCTTTTCTTTACATTTTAAAAGATTTTAGTTATTTATTTTTTTAGAGCGAGGGGAAGGAAGGGTAAAAGAGGAGAGAAAAATCGATCTGTTGCCTCTCATATGTACCTCCGCCTGGCCAACCAGCATCCCCAGGCATGTACCCTGACCAGGAATCAAACCGGTGACCTTTGGATTTGTGGGACGATTCCCAACCAACTAAGCCACATCAGTCAGGACCTTTTATTTTTAATACACTATTTTTTAGAGCAGTTTTAGGCTCACAAGAAATTTTTCGATTTATTTTTATTGTGGTTGTTTTTTAGTCAAATTCCCGATGAGCCCATTCAAAGTTTTGGCAGAGGTGGAGGGCGAAGGAACAACGAACGGGGAGCGGAAAGCAAGACTGGTGCTGCAGGAGGCAGCCTCCTCCTTGGCCCTCGTACTCCCGTTGAATATGCGGGAGGGAGATACCGGGCTCGGCGCGGACCGGCCTCCGAGATCCGCGAATCCCGAACTCTCCGCTTCCTGCCTTTGTGGCGCAGGGTAATCCACACCGGGTTTTATCACTTCCCACCCCTCCCTTCCCAGGTTATTCACCGCTTCCGCAGTTTGCTTGGAGCCCTGAGAGACGGACGTGGGGGCGTTAACGCGCACGCGCCCTGGGAGCCCGTTCGGGCTGAGCGCGCTGCCAGCGGATTGTGGGTAAGGGAGGGAAGGCCCGCTGGGGTGGCCGGCCGTGGGGGTCGCTTCCCGGGGCGGCGGGTTGGGGGCGTGCTCGGCGAGGGCCTTGGGGCTCCCCGGCATTCAGGGACTGGCTCTGGCACCCTCGGACGTGTTGGGCCGCGGGCACTGGGCCAGGCGTGAAGGCGGACTGGCGGGACGCGGGTGTGAGGCGGCGCCCCTTGGTTACGAATTCTCGGCGACCTTAGCCAAGTCGCTTCATTCCTTCCCCCTCCTCGAAATGGCGCCTTCTGTAAAGTGCGAACGATAAGCCCCGCCCACTGGGTGGGGCCGATTGGAGGTCCGGTGGCGAGACCCCCAGGGGTGGTGGGAATCCCGGGCGGTTTGCGGGGACCGCCCACCCAGAGTATGGAGGAGGTCCTCCTGGGGTGGTATTTTGTTACCGGTTCGAGAAGGAGCCCTCATTTGTTTGTTTAAAAGCTGTAGAATGTTATGAAGTCGTTGCAAAACTTTCATTTAACATCAAACTAGAGACTTAAAGGGCCTCCTTGAGGCCTACGTTGTCCCGCCGCTACTGCGAAACCCCTGAAGCTTCAGGGAATGGTGAGAAGCAGTAGAGATCCTTTACTTAGCTTGAGAAGAATTAGAACTTGTGATAACTGTTGTTCGCCAAAAGCCTTCTGGCCTACGTAGGAAATCGAGGCTCTGGCCAAGCAAGTTAGTATCTGTCTGAGGGAGGCCTTTGCGGCCAGGAGAGTCATTCAGCTCTCCGGTGAACGAATTTTGTAGAGATTGAGTATGGAGGAACTCAAATGGTGCCAGAGCCGTTTTGGAGGGTGGTGAGATCTCAGGAAGCCTCCCTGTTGTGGGTGAGGGTATGCAGTGTAATGGAGTTTCAGTTGTGAATGATAGAAAGACCACAAAACTGAGAAGCATATGAGATGTTTCGCGTCGGAAGAAATTTAGAGTACTTGAATTGTAAACTTTCCACTGCAGGTGACTAGCATGCAGATACCTATTCTCTGACTTGTTGCCCCGCCAGTGACATGGCCCACCGGGGTGTGGAGAGGGACTTCCAGACTTCAGCACGGCGCATGGGCACCTCACTGCTCTTCCAGCTTTCAGTGCATGAACGGGAGCTGGATTTGGTTTTTCTGGATCATAGCTATGCCAAGCCATGGAGTGCCCACCCGGATGCTAGTAGTGCCCGGCCCACCCGCATGCTCTTTGTTACTCCCCGAAGGCAGCATGAAAGCACCATGTGAGTTTGGGCTCCCCTCCTAAGGGCTTCGGTTGCCGAACCTGGGCAGTGATTAGATGGTGGGGATTCCAGATGACTTGACTGTGGAGGATTGTGTGAGGGTCAGAGGGGGTGGGTGGCTTGGATGTTTACCTTGGGCATCTCTGGTAAGCTGTGTGAGGACGTCAGGCCTATATGGACATCAACATTCAAGACATGTCGTGACGAGTTAGGAAAGGAAGGATGTTCAACAGAAAGCAAACAAACCTTTCCATTTAGGTGATAGGACTTGTATGGAAAGAGGAATGGAAGAGGATTATTTAAATGGTACAGAAAGAGACTGAAGAGTTGACTTAAAAACTGCCACACAGGTTTAGACTCATTCCTTTAGTCTAGTGTTCTGGCTTGCCCAACACTGGCAACAATAACCGTTTACTGGCTCTACCTGCAAAGTTCAGGAGCACATGCACCAGACCTTTCTTTCCTTCTGCCTTAGCTTGTTTCAGAACTCACCCATGGGTGATCTAAACCCTTCTTAGGTCTGCTTGTATTTTCAGCCAGTCTACATTATAGGGTAAGGGTTTTTTTTCATAAATTTAGTATGTAATAGGTGATACAATTACATTGGGCTTAAATAAAACTGTTCAGCAATTCTTTCAAGCTTTAAGGTGTTATAATTATATTTCAAGATTTGTTGATATATTCTATTTTGATGACCAAATCACACCCTTATGTAATTTTATAAACTGCTTTGGGGAGGAGGCTTTTTGTTTGTTTTAATATGACCTAATGTTTAATTTTTCCTCTAGCACAGGTTCTAGGTTTGTTGGGTAATAGAGATCTTATATTTTGTTTCTTAGATCCTCCATTAAGCTTTAATGAGCCAGAGGTACCACGATATGCGTTATTTTTAAACACATACAGAATAGTGATTTTTATTTCATTTCCTAAGGAGGGCAGCTTATTGTTGCCTTTTTTTGGTTGTACAGGGGACAGGATCTCTGACTTTAGGGAATTATCCAGCATAATCCTGATGCCTCTGGCCTAGGGTACAACTGTTGAACCCCTTAAATATAGAATTTGAGATCTTTTTCTCTAGTTATGTAATAGCTTCTTGCTAACATTGAAACTGCTGTGTTTGTATCTCACATTTTTTAAAAGTGAGATTCTGTAGACAGTCCTTAGGAAATTATTTCCTCTTATAAACCATCTCCATTTGTAGGTCTTGAAAGTGGGAGTTTGGCATGTTCTATGAAGTTATTTTAGGCTATTGTGTCTGGAGTATGGTTGTGACGGGGATGTAACTGGGAGCTAGGAGAGAAGTGGGTGAGGCTTCATCTAAGAGTTTGATTCTAAGAGTCGTGAGAAATCATTGAAAGATTTTAAGCTAGAGATTGGATTTATATTTTTAAAAGATCACTTTGGATTTTTGTTGAATAGATTACAGTATGGGAGTGGAATAGAGAAGGCCTGCTAGGAGGCCATGTTGTTGTGGGGGCCAGAGATCACCGTGATCTGCATAGGAGTGGGAAATAGTACAGATGGAGAAAAACGGATGGCCTCGGGATATATGTTAGGTACAGTCAACAGGACCTGCTGCAGTGAATTAGGAAGGGCCCAGGATAAGGGAGAGGTGAAACTAGGATGGCTCTGAGATTTCTGGCTGGAGCAGCTGTTTGGTGCTGTGAGCTGGGGAAGACCTGGGGAGGATACGTTAGAATGATGGGCTCAAGAGGTCTCTTTTAGGCACACGGGTCTAAGTGCCTCACCCAGTGTCTGGTCCAGAGAAGATAATCACCCACCACCCAGTCTAGCTACACATGATTTCACTTTGTTTCAGAATGATGTCATTATTCCAGACATTGAGAGTGGTTGCAATAAAATCACCGGGTCAGAAAGTTAAAATGGTGTTTGGTAGACAACCAGTAGACCAGTTTGATTAGCATAGTATTTGGGGTGACAGTTGGTGCAGTGTCTTTATGGCACTAGCATTTTCTTAACACTTTAAAATAGGAAAGATTCTTCAGATGTCCATTTCTATTTGTTTCTGTTCTCGGCTCTTTTCACAGTGAGTTAAATAGCTAAGGTGTCTACATTCCATGCAGTCTGCCATAGACAGAGGCTTTATAATTAACTACCAGTTGACTTGCTAGTGACAGGGAAAGTTTGTATGAATAGTTAAAATTCAGGATCAGTACTGTCCGACAGAACTCTATGCAGTGATGAAAATGCTCTATACCTGTGCATCCAGTATGGTAGCCAACAGTCACATATGTCTGTTGTGCACTTGAAATGTGGCTAGTGTGACTGAGGAACTGAATTTTTAATTCTATGTAATTTTTCTTAATTTAAATAATTTCATGTGGCCTGTAGCTGTTGTATTGGAAATTAGATAGGCAATCAACTATTCGCTTATGGAATATATTTGTCTTTTTAAAAAATAGCCATTTTCCATTTTTACATACAGTCATTCCAAAATGACTTTGTGTCCCCCAGCATATAACAGTGTGTCAGAGGGCAGAGGTCGCAACAAGTGTTGGAAAGATGACTTTAGATCATAATTGTCTTGTGGGTTTAATATGCCTGTGAATACTTTAAAGCTGGTTATATTAAGGAGGCATTTTTGGCAATTAGATGATTGTTTAACACCTGTGTTGTGTAAAGTACATGTGTCCTGGCCCTACCTTCTTACTTGTTTACAGTGAATCAGATGTCCCAATAGATGTGGAGACAGTTACATCAACCCCTGTGCCACTCTACGACAATCAGAAGGCACGCAGTGTGATGAACGAGTGTGAAAGACATGTCATCTTTGCCAGGACTGATGCAGATGCCCCTCCCCCACCAGAGGACTGGGAGGAGCATGTCAACAGGTAGGCCACTCCTCAGGAGGACTGGTCACTACAGCATTAATGTTCACTGCACTGTAAATATTTTGTATCATCATCTGCATTGAAACACATTTATTAGGCACTTATTCATTAGCATCTACGCACCTGTTCTCCTAATTCTGCATTATAAGTCTTAGCTCACTCTACAGTGAGCTCCTTGAGACAAGGGCTTGCATCTCAGTCCCTTTGCATCCCTGACACCCAGGAAACTGCCTGGCACATAGTAGGCATATGGTAAACATTTATCAATTAAATAAATGAATTAAATTTAATAGGTATGACTAACTGTAGCTTATATAGTATAAGATTTGATATAGGAGTTACCCAGACTACAAAAAAAAACAACCAAAACTCGAAAACATTAGATATAAATTTGTAAGGTACTGTTTTATATGGTCTGTAACTAGGGTCATGATAATATTTTGGAGTCACATGAAAAGCTAATAGATGTTTGATTTGAGTGGCTTTTAAATACAGATTTGCAGTCCATGGTTTTGAGGGACTGCTTCAGCCCATTTTCATGAGTCAGCTGACTTGCTGCTATGCTTCAACTGACCCAGGGACTCCACTCTCCTCTCGAGGTCATTTGTTTGGAGAACATTTATCTTTTACTTACTGCATAACAGCCTTATGAAGATAAAATTTACATACCATACAACTCACCTATTTCATGTGTACATTTTAATATATTCATCACCACAATCAGTTTGATGAACATTTTTATCACTCCCAAAAGAAACTTCATGTCCATTAATAGTCACTTCTCATTACCTCCCAACCCCTCCAACTCCTAGCAACCACCAATCTCCTTTCTGTCTCTTTAAATTTGCCTGTTCTGATTATAGAAATGGAATCATACAATATGTGGCTTTTGTGTCTGGCTTCTCTCAGTGTAATGTTTTCAAGGCTCACGGATATTATAACATGAGTCAGTACTTCATTCCATTTTATTGCCACATGATGTTGCATTGTATGGATATACCACATTTTGTTTATCTATTCTCTGTTGATGGATATTGTGGTTGCCACTACTTACTGGCTGTTATGAATATACTGCTGTGAATAGTCATGTTATTGTGTGGACATATGATTTCAGTTTTCTTGCATATTTACCTAGGATTGGGACGGCTGGGTCATATGGTAACTCCATGTTTAACTTCTGGGGACTTTCTAGGCTGATTTCCAAAGGTACTACACCATTTTACGTTCCCACCATTAGTGTAAGAGAATTCCAGTTTCTCTACATCTTTGCCAACATTTATTATCTGTCTTTTTCTTTATTATCAACATTCTGGAGGTTGGGAAGTGACATGTCAATGTGGTTTTAATTTGCATTTTCTGATGGCTCTCTTATTTACCTGCCATTTGTAAGGGGATATTAAAATCTTATACAGGAGTTTGTAGCTGGTACACTTGCCATAATGTTGGAGCGATCATATTTTATAATAATGGAAGAGAAGGAAGACATTTGGTAGGAAGAAGGGTAGGAAAGTTTGAGGCAATTGTCATGATTTATGAGCCTGGTCGGAAGTTGGGAATGATGTTGAGCAGGTGTGCTTGTGTGATCAAAGTGGTGGTGGTTCAAAGTGGAACAGCTCTGCTCTTCGATTGAATAGCTTGTGAGGAGATTGTTTGGGATCTTGAATTGGAATTAACGTCGTGCCCTAAGAAGGGGAAATGCTCTCCAGAGCTTTGGATAAAGAGGAAAAACTGCTGTTAGTGAAGATCAACTACTGGTATATTACCAGAGTCAGTGAATTCAGCAAAATGGTTTATCATTGTTGTTATAGTTAATAAAAAATAGTAATCAGTGGTAGTAACAAAAAAGAACCACCATTTGTCAGGTTCTTTCTAGATACCAAGCATTGTGCCAAGCTCTTCATGTGCATGATCTCTTAATCCTCCAAGCAACTCTTGCAGGTGTACCCCTTCTTCATTCTTATTTTACAGAGTAGAGAAACTGAGCTCAGGGTGGTTAAGAAGTCTTAGTTAGGAAGCGATGGAACAGGGATTTGTTCAAAGCAGACAGTCTACCTCCAGAGCCCAGTGTTCTTAACTCCTCTACTCACTTCTTAAGGGAAGTAAAAAGGGCAGTTGGTGGCTGAAAAAGGTGAGCCTTTGTGGTGTCCTCAGTGCAAATGCAGAAACTGCATGGGAGAGCTGCACGAAGTTTTTAAATCAGTTCACCTATGCACATGATTAAGAGGTGTTGGGGGGGGCCCTTATACTCTGCAAAGTCACCAGAAACTTAATAATACATATGAATACCTGTTTCCTAATTTACAAGGACAGATATAACTGTAAAGCAGATGAGAGACACTGGGATGGCCTGGCCAGAGCATGGATTCTCAGTAGGAGAGGGAGAAGCCATTCTATTCCGGAAGTGCAGAGTCTGCCCTGGAGGCTTCCTCCTTCTACAAGGGGGCTAGATGCACCCATCTTTCCTCACAGCAAAAGGGCTCACAGAACAGGCCCCACGGGTGCAGCTTCACCTGCCCAGTCCTGCAGGGAAACAGACACAGGCTTATCTTTCTCCATGGGGACCTCCATCCTTCTATTATGACATTGCCGTAGATTGATATGATTAATTAGCGCTCAGTTTATCTCAGATTATTTGTTTTTTAGTGTCTGATGAGATTTTGGAGGCGTCCTCATTAGCAACAGGCTTACAAACCATCTCTTCAGGTAGGTCACTTTTGCACACAGCTAATTTTATTTGATGATACTTACTGGCTTCACTTTCAGAGGTCTCCATATTATGACCTTGTCCCCGAACTTTGGATCCATAATCTGTTTGGAGATTGTAGTTAGTTCTCTCTGCTCTGATTATAATCATTTTATTGCCGTTCTTTCCCTTGACTTGATTATTAAATTGCTGCTGCTTTTCTTCCTGTATAAAATCATGTAAAATTACAGTTTCTCCACATCAAAAACTTGTGGACTATAGGACTAGAAATTTGTTTTTCCTCAGAGATCTTTCAGTGGAGTCAGAAACTTAATTTTCTTTGTTAGTGTTTTGTTTTCCCCTATTGAATTATTTCAGTAGTAACTGCCTTCAGATAACTTTCTATTTCATAGAAAATGAAGCCCCCTCCTCTCTCAACCGACTCTGACTTTCTGTAGTAATGCCTGATAATTTGTGAAATAGTTTAAATCTTCTTCTCTGACTGATTGAATTGTCTGGATCATGGATTAGCAATCTAGGGCCCATCCACCAAATTGGGCCCATTGCTTGTTTTTGGAAGCCTGTGAACTGGGAATGGTTTTCACATTTTAAAGTGGTTGAAAAAATATCTAAAGAAGACACATGAAATTCGGATTTCAGTGTCTGTGAATGCAATTTTATTGGACCAAGGTCATGCCTACCCTTTTAGGTATTGTCCATGGCTACTTCTGCATTGTGGCTGCAGAGTTGAATAGTTGCGACAGAGACGACTATGTGGTCCACATACTTAAATATTTACTGTCCAGTCCATTGTGGGAAACATCTGCTGACCTCCAGTCTAGATCGTTTTCCTGGGTCTGCTTGCCAGAGTTGTGCGACTTGAAGAACCTTTGAAAATGACTCACGCATTAGCCAAGTAGCTCAGTTGGTTAGAGTGTCATACTGATATGCCAAGGTGGCGGGTTCGATCCCTGGTCAGGGCACATACAAGAAGCAACCAGTGGATGGGTGAATAAGTGGAACAACAAACTGATGTTTCTCCCTCACTTTCTCTCTCCAAGATTAATTTAAAAAAAGAAAAAACTTTATTTAGAAAAAGAAAATGATTTACATTTTGCTGGAGTAGTAATGTTGTCCTAAAGAAGTTAGATCAGCTTTTTTCCCCTCGGATGTTTCTCAGATGTCAAGTTTAATTAGATGCACAGCTTTTGAAAGACATTCAATAAAATACTCCTGATACATGATATGTCTCAGTATTGCTCAAATGGATTTTAGGACATTTCCAATATTTCAGTAAAAGAGTCTAGTGTCCTAAAGCAGGTTGTCTTATCTTAGAAATCAGAACTTCTCTGAATTCAGCCAAAAGAAAGCCATTCTCCTTTTCTAAACATGCTCTAATGATCTCTGTCAATATTGTACCTGTCTGTGTATTAATCTTAGATTGGATGCCTGAAATTTTGAGTACACAATCTTTGTGTTTATTTCCCCTCTCTCCTAGTGCCACCCTCCTC
>VMDR010029053.1:0-12906 GCA_007922815.1 Macrotus californicus | reverse complement strand
CATCAAACTAAAAAGTTTTTGCACAGCAAAGGAAACCGTCAACAAAATGAAAAGACAACCTGCTGAATGAGAGAATGTATTTGCCAATAGTACATCTGATTAGGGATTAATATCCAAAATTTATAAAGCCTTTATACAACTCAACACCAAAAGAAACTAAACAATCCAATTTAAAAATGGTTAAGGACCTGAAAAGACATTTCTAAAAACAGGACACACAGATGGCCAATAGACATATGAAAAGATGCTTAATGTCACTAGTCATCAGAGAAATGCTAATTAAATCCACAATGGGATAGCACCTCACACCTGTCAGAACAGCTATCAGCAATAAATCAACAAACAAGTGTTGGTGAGGACGTGGAGGAAAGGAAACCTTCACGTACTGTTGGTGGGAATGCAGACTGGTGCAGCCACTGTGGAAAACAATAGAAAGTTACCTCCAAAATTAAAAGTGGTACTACCTTATGACCCAGCAATTCCACTTCTGGGGATTTATCCTAGAAACTCAAAACTCTAATTTCAAGGAATATATGCACTCCTGTGTTCATTGCAGCATTATTTACAATAGCCAAGATTAGGAAGCTGCCCAAGTGTCCATCAGTAGATGAGTGGATAAAGCAACTATGTGACATTTACACAAAGGAATACTACTAGCCATAAGAAAGAAAAGTGCACCCTTTATGACAGCATGGATGGACCTGTAGAACATTACACTAAGGGCAATAAGCCAAAGAAAGACAAATACTGTATGATTTCACTCATATGTGGAATCTAATGAACAAACTGAATTAACAATCAAAACAGAGACAGACTCACAGAGAACAAGCTAGCAGCTTTGGTGGGGGGAGGCCGGTGGGGTGGGGGCAGGCAGCGGTGGAGAATCGAGGAAAAAAGAAAACAAAGAGAAATAATTCAAAAAATAAAGCTCCCCTGTAGACTACTAGACAGGTCACCAGAGATCACTAACAAAGTACATCCAAACCAAGAAACCCTAGTCTAAGAATTAAAAATAGGGTTCTGAAGTTTAGACCCTGGCTTTTCTATTTACTAGCTATGTGATTTTCAACAAGTTTTTATATGTCTTAACCTTAAACACTGCTGTGATTTCCACTTTATAGTTTTCATTGTGTGATACCTAATTGTTTTTATTGTTTTGTTTCTATCCTTAGAGTAAGGCTTGATACATGGTACATGCATATATGTGCACATGTGTGTTATGACTCCACAGAATAACCTAGCCTCTCCTGATTTGTAAGCCACAGCAAACAACTGAAAAATCTCAATGGTTTAACATGACAAAGTTTATTTTTTGCTAGTGCTGCATGTTTAATGTAAATGAACAGGTAGGAAACTCATCATTTTCACTGTGAGAGCCAAGTTGATAAAAAAATATTCTCAAAATTCCATCATCACTATGGAAAGATGGAAGAAATATAGAAAATCATGCCTTGGCCCATAAAACTTGTGCCTGATCCTTCCCACTTTCATCCATGTTTTATTGTCTAAAATAAATCTCATGTCAAAGCCTAATGTCAAAAATCACAGAATAGTACAATCCTACTAAGTCCCAGGAATAAAGCTAGAGTATTGATAAAACTTAGGGTAAATCAGTATTTATAAATTAGGAGAAATATTTATACAAAGAAGTTTGTCCCAAAATATTTAGGTTGGGGTTTATCCATTTTTCTACATATCCAACTGTTTCCATAAAAATTATACCAATAATAGCATAGTCTTAATCATAAAACTTGAAGTTATGCTACCATTAAATACAGTTGTTGTCCCCTCAGTACTTGGCCAGGGTCTCCCTGAAAGCAGAGCCTTAGTTCAGGATATTAAATAGGGAATACGGTCCCCGGGATCATGATTTTGGGACAGAGCAATGGAAGGAGGAAGTGAGGAAAGGCGATACAGGTGTGCGTTATGTAGCTGGCCACCATGACAGCAACTGGTTCTTGCAGCCATGCAACTTTCAAAACCACTCACCCAGTGCACAAAAGGGGTGGTGTTTACCCATCAAGTCCTTTCCTCCATTGGTCGAGATATTTAGGAAATAAGTTTGTCAGAGAAAGGCGAATACCATATGATTTTACTTGTATGTGGAATCTAAAGAACAAAATAAATGAACAAACAATATTGAAACATACATAGACACAGAGAGCAGACTGGTGATTGTCAGAGTGGAGGGGGATTGGGGGACTTGGGAAAGAGGGGAAGGGATTAAGAAGTATAAATTGGTAGTTACAAAGTAGTCACAGGGATGTAATGTACAGCATGAAGTAAACTGTAGTTGAAAAATAAAAATTTAAATTTAAAAAAGGAGAAAGAATTCATGGACATGGACAACAGTGTGTTGATTGCAGGGGGGAGGTGAGTGGAAGAGGATATCCTTTATGGAAGGATAAATGGTAACTGAAAAAATACAATGAAAAGTAAGTTAAAATAAAATTTAAAAATCTTTTTAAAAAGATAGTACAACAGATATTAACCTTCCTGCACTTCTAGGCTGTGCTTGCAAGTGTTACTTCTGGGAGTACCAAACAGGTACCCATGGGCAACCTGTAGTGCCTGGAATAAAAAGAGAAGTCTATGAACCTTCTTTGAATGTATATAAAATTTTACCTGACAACATATTGATTACAAACCTGCGAGTTATTCACTAAAATTTTGACAACTATGTGACTGACCATATCCTATAAATAGGAATCCAGGGCCTTCCGGAGTTGTGGAAGAGACAGAGGCCTGCCTTGCTGTGCAGACTCAGGGAGGTGAGTAGGAGCGGAGCCTCAGAGGCGTAGAAGGCTGATGGACTTTCTCATGGACTAGAGAAATGTGCAGCATAAACAGTGTAGTGTCTCTCTATCCCCTCTAGGAGGGGTATAGCAGATCTCCAAAAAGGAGACTGATACACTGAAAATACAAATCAATATTAAAAGATATTAAGGAAGATTTAAATAAATGTAAAGACAACCCATATTCATGGGTTGGAAACATGTCATTGTTGAGACAGCAGAATTCTTCAATTTGATCGACAGGTTTAACATAACTCTTACCAAAATCCCAGCTTGGATATTTTTGCAGAAATTGGCAAGTTGATCCTAAAATTCATATGTAGATGCAAGCAACTCAGCCAAATAATCTTGAAAAAGACAAAAGAATTTGGAAAATCACACTTTACAATTTCAAAACCTTCTATAGTAATCAAGCCAGTGTGGCACTAGCATAAGAAAAGATGTATAAATCACTGAAACAAAATCAAAAGGCCAAAACAAACCCATAGATTTATGGTCAATTGATTTACTACAAGGGTAGCCAGACAATTCAATGAGGGAAAGAATAGTCTTTTCAACAAATGGTGGTAGAACAAATAGATAACCACATGCCATAAAGTGAACTTAGAACCCTATCTTATATCACACACAAAAATTAACTCAAAATGTGCCCTGGCTGGTGTAGCTCAATGGGTTAAATGCAGCCCTGTGAACCAAAGTGTCTCTGGTTCAATTCCCAGTCAGGGCACATGCCTGGCTTGTGGGCCAGGTCCCCAGTGGGGGACATGGGAGAGGCAACCACACACTGATGTTTCTCTCCTTCTTTCTCCTTCCCTTCCCCTCTCTCTAAAAATAAGTAAGATCTTTTTTAAAAATCTTCCTATAAAAAAAATTAACTCAAAATACATCAACAGCCTAAATGTAAGAGCTAGAATCATATGATTCCTAGAAGAAAACATAATAGTAAATCTATGTGACCTTGGATTAAGCAATGTTACATGTGATATCAGGAAGTTAGTGATACAACAAGCACAAGCAGCAAAATTAACATATAAACTGGACTTTATCAAAATGAAAAACTCTGGGGCTTCAAACACCACCATCAAGAAAGTGAAAAGACAACCACACAATGAGAGAAGACATTCGAAAACTCATATCTGATGAGACTTACATTCAGAATACATTTTTAAAAACTCTTATAATTCAATAATAATATAAATAAGTCAATTTAGAAATGAGCAAGGGATTTGAAAAGACTTTTCTCCAGAGAAGATATAAAAATGACCATATGCACATGAAAAGATGATAAATGTCATTAATTATTAGGGAAAAGCAAATCAAAACCACAATGAGATACAACTTTAAATGCACTAGGACTGCTCAAATAGAGCCAGAAAGTAACCAGTGCTGATGAGGATGTAGAGAAATTGCAAACTCATTCATTGCTAGTGGCAAAATGATGCACCAATTTGGAAAATCGTTTGGTAGTTCCTTAAAACAATAAATATAAATTACCATGCAACCCATTGACTTAATCCCTAGGTACACACCCAAGAGAAATGAAAACACATGTCCACACAAAAACATATGCACAAGTGCTCACAGCAACATTACTCCTAATAGCCAGAAAGTAAAAACAACCTCAAATATTCATCCACTGAAGGACGAATTTTAAGTTCCGGTACAGGACTTACTCTTAGGGAGCAGAAGTTCTAAACTTACTTGTGGTGGTAGTTGCACTACTGAGATGTATACTTTAAGTGGTTTAATTTGATGGCACGTGAATTGTGTATATCTCAGTAACAAAATTATTGAAGGATGCCATACATAAAAGCAAGTTTAAATTGTCATAAACTACATGAAGCAAACGGTTTATTACTGATCATCTCCTCCCTAGAAAGGTCCCTGAGGAATGCCTGAGAGGATAATCAGAGCACCCTCTGCTTGGGAAATTTGCCTTCACTAATTACATATGCCATCACAAATATATTTGAGGCCAATGACACATCTCAGCCCCGAGGTCAGTGGGATTGGACATTATCCCTTTTACGTCTGGAAGGGTTCTACCATTTAAAGCCTCATTAAAAGCTGCAGTTGAAAAATATCCTACCTTCTCCCCCACTGACTCCCGTACGTCTCTAATACTATGAGCTGCCATGCAAGGGGTTTTTATAATAAAAATATATTATTTTCCACAAAAAGACATTGGATGTAATTATACTCAACAAAGACCTAGCAGCCTAGCCCTCAGGGAATTGGACCCCTGGTGGAGTCAATCCATCCTACAAAAGCCCTACATACATGTGTAGGTTTACGTACTTTCTCACTGGTACAATGTAAAAGTCACAAATATTACTCTTCTAGTCCTTCTGAAAGTGACTTGTAGTGGAAAGAACATGACTTGGAGTCACATCTGATTTTGAATCCTTGCTTTACCACTGACCTTGGGCAAGTTACACAACTTCTCAGAGCTTCTGCCTGTCATGTCTATTGTTTAATACAGGGGTCGGGGCCGGGGTGGCGGGGGGGGGGGGGTGTTCATTGTGAAGATACATGTGAGGCAGGGGGCACAAAGCTGTTCAATAAGTATTTACTGTCCTTCAAAAATCCACCTTCCTGTTTGAAAAAGACAGTAAACTTCTGAATAGGGACAAAGTAGTGTCTTTCCTTCCCTGCCCCTCCTACCCAACACACTCTCCCCAGAAGCACTTGGTACTCAGTAAATATTGTTCACTGAATTCTGATTCACTAGCCTTCAGTGGAAAGACAGACTCTGAGGTGCCATATCAAAGAAATATTATAGTAATATCAGCTCCAACTGTGAGCATTTCTAGGTTCACTTTGTAGTCCCTGGTCTTACCTCCAAGCAGGTTTCTTCTCCAAATGCACAGACAGCGCTCTGAATAGAAACCACTGCTTAAGCACTTGCCTCTTCCCTGAATTCTAACAAGAGTACAACACTGTGCACATTTAAATCTTCCATTTACCTGGTCTCTTTGGCTCATCTTAATTTAGTTACAAAAAGCTGATTGCCATGCACGGAAGAGCAAATACAGTGCAATCTTTTACATCTGTTCAGATTCTGATTAAAGTGAAATGTTTTCTTTCGTAACTGGTTTCAAATGTTGGCATCTAAAATTTATCTTTTGCATTCCTAGTTCAGATTAGCATTCTGACCCTGTCACATAAAATATGAAATTTTGAATTAGGGAGCTCTGGGCTACTGATAATCCCTCTGTCTACACAGACTGCTGAGACTCCATGATGATTTGTTTATAGTTGTGTAAAGACATAGTTAAATCAGAATTCTTGGCAAATGCCTGTTACTTTAACATGAGAATAAGCCCTATGGCCTGGCAGAGAACTGTGTGGTGTTAAGAACCCAGCCCACTGGCAGGAGTAATGAACCCGAGTGTTCCTTAACAGACCACATTTCCCAAATACATCTCATCTTGATATTTTATTTATGAATTAAGTTTAATTAGCATAACAATAAAGGAGAGCTTGAAAGGCATTTTGAATAAATTTGACTTTTGAATGTTATTACTAGCCTCTCTCTAGGCACATCAAAATTTTTTATTCAAGAACAAAAAGCACTTACATTAAATGATTTTGTACTTGGACTTTTTTATCTTGTTTTCACAGCTAGTATACTTTTATACCTTAAAGGTAACATTTCCACTTACTTTTTAAAGGTTATCTTCTTATTGACTTATTTCTCATTTTGTGTTAAATTGTTCAATATCTATGGTAGTTTTACCATGAAGAATTTGGGCTACGTACTCATCAGATCCTTCTTTGCCAAGGATGGAAATTTTTATTCAATTACAAAAGGTGGTTTCAAAGGCAATAAATTCTTGAGCATGTTATCAGTTGGTCATTGCTGTATGACAAACCACCCCAAAGCATAATAGTAGCTTAAAGTATTATATTTTTTTACTGTTCATGTGTTTATAGGTAGTTGGGTATTTTTTTTTCTGGTTTCTGATAGACTCATAAATGTGGATTTAGTCAGCCTTAGATAGAATAGGTAACTCTGCTAATACTGGCTTGGGTCTCCCATTTATTTTGGGGTCAGTTGGCTGTCAGCTTGTCTGGAATAATCTCAGTTTTTCTTTATGTGCTCTCTCTCTCTCTCTTTCTCTCTCTCCCCTTCTCTCTCTCTCCTCCCCCTCCTTCCTCCTATCTTGTCTCCCTCCCCCACCATTCCCTTCTGCTATTCTGTGAAAACAAGCCTAGGCTAATCTAAAATAAAATGAAAACAGAGCATACAAGGCCTCTTGAAGCCTAGATTCTGAATTAACATGTTGTCACTTTTGTTTTGACTAATTACCATGACAGGCCACAAGGAGTGGGGAAATTGCGGTTCTCCCCATCAATAAGTAGATACTGTAAGTAACGTTGCAAAGAGGACAGCTATAGGAAAGAAGAGAATCTACTTTAAGCAGTGACTTTACACTGGTTATTGGGCCATAAAAGTACCAATATCAATAAGACACTTACTTTGGAATATTTAAGGTCATAGATTGTGTGGAAATTAGGAACACAACTCTAGTGATGCAGGGGTCGCATAGTGATAAGCGGTAAGAAAAGGTATGATGAGGGGAGGGGGAGTCAGGAAGGACTTCAAAACCAAATTCAATGGCTTTCCTCCTGTGACGGATTGCTAGATTTTAAGAAGAAGCAAAGGCAAGAAGTACATAATATATTCAGGAAATTCCAGGAACCCAAGTATGTGAATGGTGGGAAATTGAGGGAAAATAGCATTGAACCCCTACGTGATCTTCTAGCATTTTCTCTTACAGAGAACAGCTACATTTGGATCTCCATCTACTCAAAAAGAGAGAAATGAAATTAACACAACTAATTTTTAGTAAAAAGTAAAACTTAGGGCATACTAAGACATTTTCAGGGGTAGGGTTCTTTTTAGCCACCAAATTATTTAACTTATTAAAAATCCCTTCAATCATTATGAAAACCAACTATAAAATTAAACCTTTTAGTAAAATCTTAAATTGGTCCATTCCACTGAGTAGGAGCTCCTGTGGGAGACCCTTGGCTATCTATGCTTCAGCTACTCTCTCAGAGAAAACAGAACCTACAAGAAAACATGGACAAGGAAGTTAAAAATGCCAGGTCTGTATTTTTGCTAGCCACCTTTCCACTAAAGCATTAGCAAGTGCCCAATCTGAGCCATATTTCACATGAGAAGAAATATTTACACAAGGCTTCTGGGAAAATTTTTCTTCCTAATTAAAGATCAAAGAACCTATGGTTGGGAGGGTTGGTTTGGGGAGGCTTGGAGGGGTCTGGGGAGGGTTGACCAAATGTTATCGAAATGAACTGTCTGGCATTGTGGCAGCCATGAAGGGAATAGCCTAAAGACCAAGCCACAGTGCCGACAACTGTCATAGGAAATAAAATTTGCTCACGGGTTAAGAGAAGAATGAATAAATGAAGGGTTGGGTGAGTGACTTTTAGATAGTTCATAAACTCAATTCAGTTTGTATATAAAGTTCATCACTGAGAAGCCCAAGTCCTGAATTTTCCACATTGGTGAATTCCTGACTCAGAATCCCCTTGGCCCCACAGTTCATGAAGCAGGAAAAATATTTTTAGAAAATGACACAACAGCCAACAGGTTTGGTCATAGTGCTCAGTGGCTGCTTGCTCACTTTAACATTGCCAATCAATATTTAATTAAGCACCAATTTTATAGATATGTGTTGTACTATCTTTGCCTCTTAATCTGCTAAAAGTAGGCACTGTAAAGAACTTGAGGATAAGAAGTTAGATCTGAGATCAATCCCTTGGTCCACCATGTTTGAGTATTCATTTATTCAGCAAATAATGTATTGAGTTCCCATCAGGTGTCAGGAAGTAGATACTAATAATATGGTTGTAACCAATATAGATGTGGCCCAATCCTACTGGAACTTACAATCCAGCAAGGAAGATAAGATTTAAATGAACAATTGTACATTCTAATGGCTATAAAGAAAACTCAAAGACATCCTGTAAAACAGATTATGGAATCAGAAAATTACCCCTGAGGAAATGGTATTTCAGTTTGTAGTTATTCAACCGGAGATGATTGCCTCATGTGTGAAGTGGTGGACAATGTCTTACAGCATGAACAGGATTAAATAACAGTTCAGCAAAAGACATTAGGTAGAGAAAAGTTCCAATGATTCCCGGCCAAGATGGAGGCATAAGTAGATATGCTTTGCTTCCTTGCACAACCAAAAGAAGAACAACAACAAATTTAAAAACAAAAAACAACTAGAACTGCCAGAAAATCGAACTGTATGGAAGTCTGACAACCAAAGAGTTAAAGAAGAAACATTCATCCAGACCAGTAGGAGGGGTGGGGGCCATCAGCTGGGGCAGAGAGGATGTGCAGCAAAGCTGCAGACAAGGCAGGCAAGTCAGTGACTGGCAGACAGGGTGGTCCCACATTGGAGTGCGCATAAGCCAGGAAGAACAAATGAGGAGTGAGACAGACTGCAACCCACGGTTCTAGCGCAGGGAAACTAAAGACTAAAATCCTCTCTGGCAATAAAAACTTGTGGGGATTGAGGTGGGAGAAACTCCCAGCCTCAAGGAGAGATTGTTGGAGAGACCCACAGGGTCTTAGAACATACACAAGCCCGCCCACCGAGGAATCAGCACCAGATGGGCCCAATTTGCTTGTGGGGGGGGGGAGTAACTGAAAGTGGGGAAAGAGCTGAGCAAGTGGCATTGTTCCCTCTTTGAACCCTTCCCCACATACAGCACCATAAAGCAGCCAAGTGGCTTGCCCTGCCCTGGCAAATACTTAAGGCTCTGCCCCTTACAATGTAACAGCTGCACCAAAACAAAGAAATATGGCCCAAATAAAACAACAGATCAAAACTCCAGAAAGAGAACTAAGCGATGAGGAGATAGACAACATATCAGATGCAGAGTTTCAAACACTAGAAATCATGATGCTCACAGAAATGACTAAGTACGGACACAAAATAGAAGAAGTGAAAGCTATGTAAAGTGAAATAAAGGAAAATGTACAGGGAACCAACAGTGATGGGAAAGAAACTGGGACTCAAATCAACAATTTGGAACAGAAAGAAGAAATAAACACTTAACTTGAACAGAATGAAGAAACAAGAATTCAAAAGAATGAGGAGACGCTTAGGGAACCTCTGAGACAACTTTAAATGTTCCAACATCTGAATCATAGGAGTGCCAGAAAGAGAATAGGAAGACCAAGAAATTGAAAACTTATTTGGACAAATAATGAAGGAGAACTTCCCCAATCTAACAAAGGAAATAGACTTCCAGGAAGTCCAAGAAGCTCACAGAATCCCAAAGAAATTGGACCCAAGGAAGCGCACACCAAGGCACATCATAATTACATTACCTGAGATTAAAGATAAGGAGAATCTTAAAAGGGAAGAGAAAAGGGAAGGGAAGAGCAAGAGAGAAGGAAACAGTTACCTACAAAGGAGTTCCCATAAGACAATCAGGTGATTTTTCAAAAGAAACTTTGCAGGCAAGAAGGGGCTGGAAAGAAGTATTCAAAATCATGAAAGGCAAGGATCTGCATCCAAGATTACTCTATACAGCAAAGCTATCATTCAGAAGGGAAGGGCAGATAAGGTACTTCCCAGATAAGGTAAAGTTAAAAGAGTTCATCACCACCAAGCCCTTATTATATGAAATGTTAAAGGGACTTATCTAAGAAAAAGAAGATCAAAACTATGAACAGTAAAATAACAAACTCACAACTATCAACAACCGAACCTAAAAAACAAAAACAAACTAAGCTGACAACTAGAACAAGAACAGAATCACAGAAATAGAGATCACATGGAGGGTTATCAGTGGGGAGGAGGGGAGTGGGGGAAAATGTATAGGAAATAAGAAGTATAATTGGTAGCTACAAAATAGTCAGTGGAAAGTTAAGAATAGTGTAGGAAATAGAGAAGGCAAAGAACTTGTATGTATGATCCATGGACATGAACTAAGTAGGGGGAATGCTGGTGGGAGGGAGAGTGCAGGGTGGAGGGGAATAAAGGGGAGAAAAAAATGGGACAACTGTAATAGCATAATCGGTAAAACATACTTTAAAAAAGACATCAGGCAGAGATTCATAATTTTTAAGTTTATTTAGTATCTATTCAAACTTAGTCTCCCTTCTCTTTCAGACCTTCTTACCTGGCCCCAAACATCTCTCCTATATTTCTCACACCATATTGTATGGTAGGTGTTCCATAAATGTTTACTTAATAGTAACACCTTGCCTCATCTTCAGATCTAACAAATTTAAGCTTTGGGTTTTACTTCCCTTTGGGCCCTTGTGGTCAAGTTAAAGGCCTAAAGAAGAAAGAACACCCGTTTTTGCACCTTAGTTTCCCTGTCAGCACCAAACTTTCATCAATCTTTATTATGAAGAAATACTCAAGAGTGGAAAACTAGTGAGATTTTAGTCCAAATCCCATTAAAAGAGGATGAAGGTGGAAAAACATCATTGAAGTACTATTGAGAAGCCCACATTTTTTGTGTGTCTAGAATAGAGGTTACTTTATTTCTTGGCTCAATGAAGTTTTGTTTAAACTCTTCTTGGAGGGACCAGATGTATCCTACATTTAGCCCAAACCAGATTGGCTTGGCTGCCTGAGGCCTTATGTTCTATCTGAGTGAGAGATGATTGCAGATTAATTAAAAGGGCTGTGATTCTGATCTGCTAGCTGAATGGATCAGCAAAGATCATTCTGTAAGTCATGAAGAGCCTTGCATGGCATGCTAAGGACTTTAAGCTTTACCTTCAGCAGCCTGAATTTTTAAATAAGACAGTGAAATAATCACATTTGTGTTTTATTCAGATAACTTCCTGCACTTAAACTCCTATCTCAGGGTCTGCTTCTGGGCAACCTAGCCTGAGGTAAAGTCCTTGTCACAGCCAGTTCTTAGGGGAGGTGATGCCAGGAAACCTTGGTACAGGAATGAAGACCACAGGGAAAGGGAAGATGTCATTGAAAGTTACAATAGGGGCAAATAAAGATCAAATCCACAAGTGACCTCTAGACCATGTTAAATATGCCTCATAGTCCCCACCAGAGTAGCTGTCTACCAACTCCCATCTGACAATGGCTGATAGCTGCTACTGGGAATATTAACTCCCCAGAACTCCCCAGAACACAAATTCAGCAGTCTCCAGAGGCCAGAGAGAGCCTCAGACAGAGTTGCAGGTGCTCACTGAAATAAGCCCTTGGCAATCTGGTAAGAGTGAGTGTCAAGAGGTATAGCTGGGCCAGAACAGCACCTGCTACAAATCTCGAAGTAAGTTATAAAGCCGCTGCTCTAGGCAGGCAGAAAATATGGGGGCTTGAGCCAAAAAATGGCAGTAGGGATGGGGAGAAGAGGGAGTATTTGGAAATGAACTTGTGTCAAGAGGACTGGTACTTAAAGAAATAATAGCACTGAGGAAGAGTCTTCAGAAAGTCCCAGATCTCCACCTTGGCTATTAAAGTGAATGATGGTGTCATTAGCTTGTTTAGCAACTATAGTGAAAGCCATCATTCTCTTCCCCAAAACCATGTCATGTCATAGGTATGTCATATTTGAGACCTGTCAGTATCTCAAGTTGGATTTCCTGGGACAATCATTCTGAGGTGAAGATTAACTTGCAAGAGTTTTATTAGAGAATGACCCTCAATTAACTCACAATGAAGGGAAGGGGGGGAAAAGCAGAATTGGGCAGCAATGCAGTCTCCATGGAAACCCCAGGAAGCCCTATGGGAATTTTTGAAGATGAAATAAGCCTCAGAATTATCTCCATTTGAGTGAGAGGGTCAGGGGTTTATATCACCATACTGGTCAGTGGTTGGAAATAAGTTTCTGCGGGAAAGGAGTATGAATTCAAGTGAGATATTTCTCTCCAGCCAGGGCAATCCCTGAGGAAGGCTGACAGCTGTGAACATGCCCATGGCTGGAGAGGTATTTCTGTCCTGAAAAGGAATATGGACAACACATCACAGTGTCCACCACAGGAGACATAACAATCAGAAGTGTCCAGTTGAAAATTGGTGCAAGGGTGCAGTGCACAGAAGAAACACCTGGGCTGACAACCTATTTGAGGATTTATCCGTTT
>VMDR010029052.1:0-12906 GCA_007922815.1 Macrotus californicus | reverse complement strand
TTGTATTTTTAGTTTCTAAGAGCCCTTTTGTTGTTGCTTCCTGTGCTTGTTTCACGGATGCAGTATCTTCCCACTTTGAGACTATCAGTTATAGTTTTTCTTCTTCATATTTTCACTGTTCTCTACCTTGGTTGTGTTTCCTCCAAGTTTTTTCTTCCTCTTATTTGCTTCATTCTCTGTCCTTTATATAAGATGCTTTTCTCATATATCCAATATTCTTTAGCTGTACATTCTTATTTAAGAGTAAGACACTTAAAAGCAAAAATGAGGTTGTGTGTGTGCAGCTTTGTCAACTAGTCAGCTTCACTGAGGATGATTTGGTTGGGCTTATTCACTGGAGGACTCCAACTATCAGAATCTGCAGTGTTTTTCACCGTTGGGCTGATTACTTTCCCAAAGATAAATCCTCTAGTACCTTGTCTGTATGTTATAAGCCTGTCACATCTTCTCAGAACAAAGTGGTGAAAGAGGGTTGGGTAAAGGGGGTACCCATTTGCTCAATAAATGCAGCTTCCCTTAATCCCTTAATTTTCAGTGTGGAAACCTCACTCTTGGCTATATGCAGTATTTTTAATCCAGAGCCTCTCTGAATCAACCTTTCCAGAGAATAAAGCTCTGGTCTTCTTTGAGGAGAGGGAAGGAGCAGGCACTCAGCTACCTTGAATAGAAGAGGAAATTGGGGAGCCTTTGACAGATTTCTAACCAATTCTACTACGTATTTTCAGCCCTTCTTCCAGTGGGGTTCTACAGTATGAATCAGTCTGTTTCTGGGCTTTCCTAACAGCTGATGGAATTTCAGCTTTGTCAGTTCTGCTAAATCAGCCATCACTCATCCACATGATTTGCAGACTCCAAAATTTGTGGCTGTTCTTTTTCACCTCTTCCATTCTCTGTGTCTGTGTGAGTTTATGCCTGTTTTTATCTCTTAACTTTCATTTTAGTGAGGTTTCAGGATGGAGTTGTGTTAAATATGTTGTGTTAGACATTTTTAACCAGAATAACTCATGTTTATCCTTTAAGGCCAAACTTTCCCTGACCCCATGTGAAAAATTAATTGCTCCTTTATATGTATTCTCATAGGGTTTTATATGTCTATGATAGCATTTACCAAGCTTTATTATAATTATTTGGATGACTCCTAACTATAATCCTCTTGAGAGCCATCATTGTATAATACTATTACATTACATACTATAGTTCCTTTTCCTTGGTAGATTTTAAATTTTAATTGAGCCAATAGAAATGGGTATTTATCTTCAGTTAGTATATGAAATTGAGGCTAAAATGGCCTTTTAGAAATTCCTATTTGACTTTGAGGGGCCTTGAAAGAGTGTCTGAACATACCTCCATCCATAGCTGTAGCTCTATCCCAAAGGATGTTCAACTTCAAGCCACTCTACAGCTAGGCTTACTGCTAACTTGAGATTGAGAATATATCTGGCTTAGCTATATATCCAACCTTGAAAAGAAGAAATGGGTTTGCTTTAAAAGAAGAGTGATATAGTCAAAGAAACAGTACCCACTGGTTATGTGGAATATGTGATACTCTGCTACAGTGACAGAGAATATACAAGAATTGATAGTTGTAAGGCATCACAGTTTATCAGCAGTATCAAAATCCAAGTCCACATAAACCATTTTCCCTAGAAAAAGGAAATACTAAAATTTTATTGTATGCCAAGTAATGTGCTAGGCCCTTTACAAATGTTATCTCATTTAAGGACTTCCAGCCAAGGTGGAGGCATAGGTAGATACACTGTGCCTCCTCACACAACCAAAAGAAGGACAAAAACAAATTTAAAAACAAAAAACATCCAGAACTGACAGAAAATTGAACTGTATGGAAGTCTGACAACCAAGGAGTTAAAGAAACATTCATCCAGACCAGTAGGAAGGGCAGAGATGGGCAGCTGGATGGAAAGGACTCATGGCAAGGTAGCAGCAAGAGGACTGGAGCAGGCAAGGCAGCGGCTGGCAGAGCAAGCGAGGTGGTGGTTTACAGACTGGGCAGTCCCACATTTGTGTACAGATAAACCAGGAGGAACAACTGGGAAGCAAGAGAGACTGTGCAACCCAGCATTCCAGTACAGGGAAATAAAGCCTCAAAACCTCTGACTGAGAAAACCTGTAGGGGTTGAGGTGGCAGCAGGAGAAACTCCCAGCCTCACAGGAGAGGTCATTGGAGAGACTCACAGGGTCCTAGAACATACACAAACCCACCCAGCTGGGAATCAGCACCAGAAGGGCCGAATTTGATTGTGGGTAGCGAGGGAAGTGACTGAAAACCAGCAGAGAGCAGAGCAAGCAGCCCTGTTCTTTCTCAGACCCCTCCCCCACATACAGCATCACAACACAACGATGTGAGTTGCCCTGTCCTGGTGAACACCTAAGGCTCCGCCCCTTACTATGTAACAGGCATGCCGAAGCAAAAAAAAAAAAGGGCCCAAATGAAAGAAGAGATCAAAGCTCCAGAAAAAAATACAACTAAGAGATGGAGAGATAGCCAACCTATCAGATGCACAGTTCAAAACACTGGTAATCAGGATGCTCACAGAATTGGTTGAATATGGTTGCAAATTAGAGGAATAAATGAAGGCTATGAAAAGTGAAATAAAGGAAAATGTACAGGGAACCAACAGTGATGGGAAGGAAACCAGGACTCAAATCAACGGTGTGGACCAGAAGGAAGAAAGAAACATTCATCTGGAACAGAATGAAGAAACAAGAATTCAAACATATGAGGAGAGGCTTAGGAACCTCCAGAAAAACTTTAAACATTCCAACATCTGAGTCATAGAGGTGCCAGAAGGAGAAGAAGAGCAAGAAATTGAAAACTTATTTGAACAAATAAGGAGAGCTTTCCCAATCTGGCAAAGGAAATAGACTTTCAGAAAATCCAAGAAGCTCAGTCCCAAAGACGTTGGACCCAAGGAGGAACACACCAAGGCATATCATAATTATATTAGCCAAGATTAAAGAGAAGGAGAGAATCTTAAAAGCAGCAAGAGAAAAGGAGAGAGTTACCTACAAAGGAGTTTCCATTAGACTATCAGCTGATTTCTCAAAAGAAACCTTGCAGGCAAGAAGGGTCTGGAAAGAAGTATTTGAAGTCATGAAAGGCAAGGACCTACATCCAAGATCACTCTATCCAGCAAAGCTATCATTTAGAATAGAAGGGCAGATAAAGTGCTTCCCAGATAAGGTCAAGTTAAAGGAGTTCATCATCACCCAGCCCTTATTATATGAAATGTTAAAGAAAAGAAAAGAAAAAAACGTATACTATTGAGCATAAGTTATTAGCATATGAGCAGTAAAATGACAACAAACTCACGGCTATTAAGAACTGAACCTAAAAACAAACAAACAAAAAAAAAAACAAAACTAAGCAAACAACTGGAACAGGAACAGAATCACAGAAATGGAAATCACACAGAGGGTTATCAGTGGGAGAATGGGAGGGGGAGAGAGGGAGAAAAGGTACAGAGAATAAGTAGCATAAATGGTAGATAGAAAATAGAGAGGAGGAGGTTAAGAATGGTATAGGAAATGGAGAAGCCAAAGAACTCATATATATGACCCATGGACATGAACTAAAGGGGGGGAATGCAGGTGGGAGGGGGTGTGCAGGGTGGAGGGAAATAAAGGGGAGGAAATGAGACAACTGTAATAGCATAATCAATAAAATATATATTTTTAAAAATGTTATCTCATTTAATTCTTACAATATCTCTACAACATTGGTATTTTTATATCTCTTTTACATTTGAGGGATTTGATCCCAGTCCAAGGTCAACTAACCAAAAATTGAAACCTTTTCTGAGCACCTCCCTTCTGACCCCTGTCCTTGTGCTAAATGCCCTGCCTCTGTGCTGCTCTTGTTCCCTGGATATATCTTTATCCTGACACTTACCATACTCAAATACATCTGTTTATTTATCTCTCCCCTACTAGATAGCTACTCAAGGGTAGGAACAGTGTCTTATTCTCTAATATAGGGCCCTGAACATGAAAAGCTCTCACTAAATGTTTGTTGGACTCAGATTCAAAGAATTCAAGCCCAAATGTCTTGTTCATTATCACAGGCACACATCCAGATATCATCATAGTCACTCTGCTTTAAGGAAGCTTTGGGAAGGAAAAATAAGCCAGTTCTAAAAACTTAGCAGATCTTGTTTTTTATTGTATATTGAGAAATACTGATGTTTTCGGAACCTTTCCTACCAGCTAAAAATAAGAGAGTATACTGAACAAGAGTGAGGCTTACATATACATCAAAAAACAGATATGAAGAATGTGGGTTGTTTTCTTTTCCAGGGGCCTTATGGGTGTGCATCATTTTAAACCCACATTGCAAACTGGAGGAAAAATCCTCTTGGCTGCAACAACTGCAGAAGTGGAGCGACTTGGATGTCTGTCCCCTGGAGGATGGGAACTATGGGCATGAGCTGCCCAACATCACCAACGCACTTTCCCAGAATGCCAATCACAGCTCAGGTAAGTAGGTACCTTTTTAGGGTCTTTATGCCTGTAATTCCACAAGGTTGAGGGAAAAGCCCTAGAGCAAGGTAGCTGAACAAACTTTTGGCTATCAGAATTGTCATCCTAAATAAGAAAGCCAGTCCTTTTTGTCTTGAAATGCAAAACTTTAAAATAGGGGTAAGCTTTTGTCTTTGACATTGGGGATGCTGTCTTTTTCCACATCTAACGTGTCCTTTTAGTACCCAGGATAAATTCCTAGAGCCTTCTGCATGAATCTTATTTACCCTTCAAGTTCTTCATGACTAATGGGTCTTGGCCTTGTTAGGGCTGATTTTAGCTCCGAAGACCTATCTCAGCAGAAGGATGGAAGGCCTGTAGAAAACAGCTTTTAAAAATGTCCTAACAGTTGCTTTTGTTATGTTTCTCTGTTTTCCTCAAATGTTTATACAGCAGATAGCAAGGAGGGGTCATGCTCCCAAGTTACTATTAGGACTCTTGCCTCATTTTAAGACAAATCCAGTACAGTGATACTGTACTCTGCATTTTGAGCCCAGTAGCCTACTGATATCACTGGGCATTAGCATTTGCATCAGTTTTAATTCATCCAACTCAGGCTATTTGATGTTGGCAACTGAGTGCTCTTCAGCCCATTGGGAACCTTTATTGGTAGGAGATTTTGATCAGACATTAATATTACATGTGGTCCCCTTTATTTTAGGTGATAAATCTGATATTTTTAATCTCAAAAATAAAATTACTTGAATTATCATTCTTGCTTGGTCTTCATCAACTGTACCATAATTGATTATCAGTGTATTTAAGGCAAATAAGGTAACAAGAGGTGAAAAGGCTGCAATTTTGCCACTTCTTTAAACTACCCTTTACAGGGCCTCACCTAACCTCCACAACACAGGAAGCCATCTTTTTAGTATTGGCTTTGGATTGGCATAGAGAGAGTGAAATGCATATAAGCACATGCCTCCACTCCAGCATTTTCTTCTTTGTCATAGTATATTAGTGTTATTGTTACTGGTTCTCATTTGAGTAGGTTGCTTCCTCTGCAGTCTTTTCAAGTTGTGGGTGATTAATCTGTGTGTTAGATCTCTTTATCATTGGACCTGATGGAACAATAGGCATCCTGCTTATTCTTCATTGCCATTTCTACATTAGTGTGTTTCCCTCCTTCCTAAATAGACCCTGGCTTTAAAGTGTATATCATCAAAATATACTGTCTGCTAACATTCTGGTTTGGGGTCATTTGTAGACCTCTGGGTCAATTCCTTGTTCCCTGAAGATTTTGGCTATTGGCTCATAACACTACTCTATCATTACTTCTATCATAATTCTTAATGATTTCAGTGGCCACATAGATGATCCTTCCTATATTCTAGCCTCTCAGTTCTTTGATGTCCTCTCTTTTAATAGATTCATCTTCCAGCGTGACGAGCTATATAGTCCCAAGATCCTACCCTAAACCTTGTTATTACCAATAACTTTCTCTTTCTTCATAATCTCAACTTAAAGCAGCTCTAATTACCGCCACCAGTCTTTACTAGCTTATTTGCTTTAGTTTCCCTTTCTGGTAAATCTTTGACCCACTAGGAATTTTGATCCTACTATTTTCTCATTCTCTTGAAGCTTCATTTTCCTCCCTATCCAAGTTAGATTCCTTGGTGAGTGATTATAATTATTTCTTTGCATTCATAGCCAGTCCCCCCTTTCCCTTTGTTACATTCATGTTACACTCCTAATGTTAGTAGTTCAGTCTAACTCTCTCATTACTCAGTGCTCACACCTGCACAGCTAAACATGGTAGAGAGAAATACAGCCATGATAACTGATCTTATTTTAAGTTACGGACCACTAATCTCAAGCAGATATGTAGTACTGTGTAGACTAGACATCCAGTGCATTTCCCTAGTCTGTGCCTTGTTTCACTCTTCTAAATTTCTATTTTCTACCATCTTTTCACTAAAACTTTTTATATTCCTCTCTTTCCTCACTTTTAGCTGATAGTCTAGCTTCCTATTCATTGAGAATATAGAAGCAGTCAGAACAGAATTTCCAGAATTATATCACCACATATGCCTCAGTCTGTGCCAATTTACTGTGCTTCTTCCACTATTTTTAAACATCCTATTCCTTCTTTTTTATCCGAGATATCATTCTGTATTTCTTTCCTCTCTCTCTTGCATTACAAATTTTTGTGGATTATTCCTGTGAGCATACAAGCACATTGTTTTATCTCTCCTCCCAAAATAAGATAAAAAATACTTGTGGCCACATGTGCCTCTCTGGCTACCACCTGTTTTTCTGAGGTAGTAGAAATAGTGGTAGAATTAAGAAAAATTATTTTTAAAATAGTATATACTTACCATCTCTATCTCTTCTGTTCTTAATCTCTCTTGAACTACCTCTAGTCAGGCTACCACCCCCCCCCACTACTAAAACAGCTCTTGTACTGGTCACTAACATTAACCATTGCTAAACCCGCTGGTTGATTCTCAGTCATAATTTTACTTGACCTATAAGCAGTATTTGTCACAATTGATCTCTAATTCCTGGAAACACCTTTTTCATCTTATTTATAAGACACTACTCTCTCTCTTGGTTCTCCTCTTACTGCATTGGCTCCTCTTCCTCAGTCTTTTTTACTGTCTCCTCCCTCCCCACTAATATGCCAGAGTGCCCAGGGCAGAGTCATCAAACCACTTTTTGTTTCCTTCTGTACTTATTTCATTGCCTTGTTTTATTTTTTAATTATATTTTATTGATTATGCTATTATAGTTGTCCCAATTTTCCCCCCATGGTCCCCTCCACTCAGCACCCCCAACTCCCTCAGGCAATACCCCCACATTGTTCATATCCATGGGTCATGTGAATAAGTTCTTTGGTACTCCATATCCTTTACTGTATATCCCCATGGCTATTCTGTAACTACCAATTTGTACTTCTTAATCCCCTCACCTCTCACCCATTCCTCCACATGCCCCTCCCATGTGGCAACCATCAAAACCCTCTCTGTATCCATGATTCTGTCTCTGTTCTTCTTGTGTGCTTAGTTTGTTTTTTAGGTTGAATTGTTGATAGATATATTTTTTGCCATTTTATTGTTAATAATTTGGATATTATTCTTTAACTTAAATAAGTTCCTTTAACATTTCTGTAATAATGGTTTGGTGATGATGAGTTCTTTTAGTTTTTTTCTTATCTGGGACGCTCTTTATCTGCTCTTCCACTCTAAATGACATCTTTGCTGGGTAGAACAATCTTGGCTGTAGGTCCTTGCTTTTCATCACTTTGAATATTTCTTGCCAATCCCTTCTAGCCCGCAAAGTTTCTTTTGAGAAATCAGTTGACAGTCTTATGGGAATTCCCCTGTAAGTAACTAACTGCTTTTCTCTTGCTGCTTTTAAGATTCTCTCTTTATCTTTAACACTTGGCATTTTAATTATGATGTGTCTTGGTGTGGTCTTCTTTGGATTCAACTTGATTGGAACTCTGTGCTTCCTAGACTTGCATATCTATTTCCTTCACCAAGTTAGAGAAGTTTTCCTTCATTATTTGTTCAAGAAGATATCCAATGTCTTGCCCTTTCTCTTTTCCTTCTGGCACCTCTATGATGCAAATGTTGGAATGCTTGAAGTTGCCCCAGAGGCTGCCTACACTATCCTCGATTTTTTTTATTATTCTTTTTCCCTTGTTCTGATTGCTTTTTTTTTTTGGCTTCCTTATGTTCCAAATCATTGATTTGATTCTCGGCTTCATCTACTCTACTGTGTTTCCTTATAAATTGTTCTTTATTTTAGTTAGTGTACCTTCATTACTAACTGGATCTTTTTTATGCTGTTGAGGTACTCACCAAGTTCTTTAAGCATCCTTATAAGCAGTGTTTTAAACCCTGCATCTGATAGATTGCTTGTGTCCATTTGGTTTAGTTATTTTTCAGGAGTTTTTATCTGTTCTTTCATTTAGGCCATGTTTCTTTGTCTCCTCGTTTTGGCAGCCTCCCTGTGTTTGTTCCTATGTATTAGGTAGAGCTACTATGACTCCTTGTCTTGGTAGTATGGCCTAATGTAGCGGGTGTCCTGTAGAGTCCAGTGACAAAGCCTTCCCTATCCTCTAAGCTGGGTACTCAAGGTGCGCCTTCCATGTGGGTTGAATACACCCTCCTCTTAGAGTCAAGCCTTGGTTGTTGACAGGTCAATGGGAGGGATTTTCCCAGGCCAGTCAGCTTCAAGGCCTGGCTGTGACCTCTGACCCACCAACCTACACCCACCATGGAGGATCAGCTGAGCAGGGGCAGGGTGGTGGTGCTCAGATGTGATCTGTAGCTCTCCACTGAGTGTGCAGGCTCTTGGGTTTACCGGGTGGTAAGTATCAGCCAATATCAGCCACCACCTGTGTTCTACCCAGACCCACACATTCATGAACTATAAAGCAGTCTGAGATGGCTGCTACTTGTGCTGGGTTTGGATGCTCCCAGGAGAAGCCAAGCTGTGAATCTAGGCTGGCTGCTGTTAGTGCTGGGCCTGGGGCTGCTTAGCAAGAGGTACAGGGGCTAGGGGCTCACTGAGTTTGGCTATTGCTTGTTTGATAGGATTGAGGAAGATGTGAAGCATTAGCCAACACCAGCCATTCATATGGGAAAGTCACTGTTAACAGCTTGGGTGGGTCAGAGTCTCAGGGGATCTCCAAGGTGGGGCAAACAGTGTTAGCCAAATTGATGAGTCTCATATATGGCACCTGCCTGCCTGCTTTGTGGCTCTGTAGGGAGAGGATTCAGAAAAGGAACAATGGCCTCTGCCTGCCTTTCTGTCTGGGAGAAAGCTATCCCCCAGCTCTCACCTTGATGCCAGACACTTCAGTTTCTCCCTGTCTACTACTGGTGCCTTTCAAGCTGCTCCCCTCCCTGCTGCTGGAGCTCAGAGGGAGTGAGTCTGAGTAAGTCCATGTGTGGGTTCTTTAAGAGGGACCGCTTGGGACTCTAGAAGTTTCTTCCACCAACTCAATTCCCACTGATTTTTGAGCTAGTAGTTATGGGGACTACCTGGCACTGGAACTCTGGAGGCCCTGGTGTGTAGCTGGAACTCCTCACTCCTGAGATATCCCTCCTGAATTTTTATCCACCATTATTACATTGTATAATCATCAATATACTAACAATTCCCAAACTTATACCTCCTGCTTAGAGTTTTCCTCTCATCTCCAGGCTTTATGTTCAGTGGCCTTTCGTTTTCTGTACTCAGATATGTAGGCATTCAGTAGGATTTCTCAACCCCTCAACCCCTCACCCAAACCTGCTCTTCCTGCAGTCTTCTCTGTCTCTGATATGGCAAGTGTGTCTTAAAAACCTTGGAGTCATACTTGATTTTTCCCTTTCTTTCTCACCCCAGATCTAATCCATGAGCAAATCCTATTGCCTTTACTTTCAGAATATATCAAGAATCCATCTACTCTCATCACCCCCACTGTTTATTACTCTGGCCAAGTTACCATCATATTTCACAAATTATTGAAGTGGCCTCCTAATAGCCTCCTGCATCCAGTTAGCCTTTTAAAATGCAAGTTATATCATATACCTTCAACAGCTCAAAGCCCTCCGGTGGCTTCTCATCTTACTCAGAAAGCCAAAGTCATTTTTACTCATGGCCTGCAAAGCCCTCATGATCTGGCTCCCTAGTATCTGTCTGGTCTCATCTTCTGTAATTTCCTTGCTCATTCCATTCCAAGTACACTGGCGTCTTTGCTTCCCTCAAACCCTCCAGATATTTAACCACCTCAGGATCTCAGCACTTGCTGTTCCTTTTGCCTGGAATGCTCTTCTCTTAGTCATATCTTGCCTTTAGTTCCTTCAGATCTCTGTTCAAATGATACCTTATTGAGACCAGTCTATATAAAACAATTACCACCCCCCAACATTATCTTGCCTTTCTCCATAACTTTGCTCTCATCTTTTCTATAGTATTTGTAACCATCTGATATATATTTATTTATACACCTCTCCCCATTTGAATGTAAAGATCCTTAAAGGCAGGGACTTTGTATATCTTCAGCACCTATAACAGTTTATTCTATGTGATAGGCACTCAGTTTTTGCTACCTTAATGAATTACAAAACATATTGTGAGCCTAACCCCTACCGTGGGCTCAGCAGATCCACAATGGATTCTCTCTTCAGCAGGACAGGGGCTTAGACTGCAGCCAATAGAAGGATCCTTATGCTTCTACAGAGGGACAACATGAAGGAGAAGCAATTTCAGTAAATAATGTCAGTGCTCTTCTCATTTAATTCTCTGAGCCCATAGTCTGTGGAATTTATCAAATTCCGAAGAGATGACCAGATTCCAAGGACTTTTGCTTAGTAGATGAGTATGTTAATTTCTTTCATATTCAGTCTGAATCTTCTGACTTTCCCTCCCAATTATTTTGCACAGGCTCAATGGATGCTCACTTCATTTGAGCATCTCTGGAAACATCTGTACAGTACTTCAGTTCTTTATCCTAAAATAGTTTCAACTGCCCTTAATTTGGCAGAGAGCCAGTTAAATAATCTTTTATACTTTTTTTATATTTCCTTAAATGTCATTTCCATGAGTCTTCCTATAGCTACAGTTTATGATAGTGTATCTTGTACTTGATCTTTTTACCCACCATTCTTAAGAATTGAGCCTCACTTGTCTGTTGTTATGATTTCTCTGCAGCTTTTTTTGGAAGAGAAATGGCATGGTAAGACTCTAAGGAGAAAAGAAATTAATTAGTCTTTTGTCAGCATCAGATTTTCTTATTGGAGAACAAGGCTGTAAGCCTGCAGTTATCAGTGTGGTAAAGATACCAGAATACACAGGGCTTCAGCTCTTTTTTTTCAGCTTTTAATATGAATTTCATGGAAGTCCTCAGTCTGATAAGAGTCATGCTGTAAATGGGACAGGCTATGGATTGACTAGATTAATTACCTAACTACTTCTCTCTTCCTCTGACTTCTATAGATGCAGTTTGTATCCTCGTAATTGAGCAGCTGAACACCACTGTTCCTCCTCTCTTCAATATGGCTCTGGGTCCTAGGAGATACTGGGTTTTTGTAAGAAGCACAAAGGCAGCCATAGATCTCTGTAGAAAAGATCTTTCCATAGAGGGCAAAGACACACTAAAAGCTGTCCAGTAAACAAGTATCACAACAAACACTCAGGCAGATGGCAGAGTGGCTGCTCTCACTAACCCACCCTCCCACCCTGACGAAGACAGGAGTTAGAGCTTCAGATTACCTGTCACTGAACTGCTGCATTTCTTTCTTTCCCCAGACTCCTTACCCAGACCAAGACGAACAGTGTTTACTAGAGCCATTGAGGGCCGTGAATTGCATTGGCAAGACAGCCATCTACAGCGAATAATTAACAGCGATATATATATAGCTCCTGCCTGTCAGCAGGAAAGTGAGAGACTGCTCTTTAATTCCCAAGGCCGGCCACTGTGGCTTGGTAAGTATACCTCTCTTCTTCTCTAAGAATTTTGGAGCCCAATGTCAACTCTGGGCCTGAATGGCCATCTGCATTGGTACCAGCAACACAAGTACAATTTGGACAGTCTTCATGCAAGTCTTTGGGGCCTTGACTTGGGGCTCAGTATTTATGTGAAGCTTAAGCCTTTGGCATATGTACTCAGCTGAGGTACAATAATCTCAAATAGAGGAATTTATATTTTGTATCCTAAATTTTGGGATTTGAAAGGTAGTACTCAAAGAGTAATACCAAAACCATTAGACATCAGTTCACAGGCTCTTTTAGTCAACAGTTACTGAGCAACATTATAATCAGCTTTGAAATTATATTTTGCTAAAAAGGCACTATGTTTGACACAAATTACCCAGTGCTAGTAGCTCGGGCACAATCTGTATCTATCGCCAATCTTCTTCTTCCCACCTTTCCTTCCTTCCTTCATCAGAGCAGAATAAAGCTACTTCATTGTCAGTTTAAACCATCCTCTAGCCTTCTGTCAATCTGTTCTTGACTTTATCACAAGATGCTCATTACAAAATAGACATTCTTAAATATATTCATCTTTTGAGTTTTACAATAATGATAATGTATTTTTATTTTCTGCTCCCAATTTCCTACCTCTATTCCTCAACCCATTATTTTGTCTTTCTCGAGATCTTGCTGAATCTGGGTATGTCCCTGTCTCTCTCATGAAAGCCTTGGCCAGCTCACTGTGGGTCACTACCTGAAGTTCCCTTTGATTATCTTTCCTCTTTGACACAATTTTATATAATTTTAACAATCTTAGGATAAAAGATACATCTCACTAATAAACAAAGATGCAAATCTAAACAATATTGAATTACCATTTTTGACTGTCAAATGGTCAAGGATTTTAAAAATAAAGATAATTACTTTTTGGCTGGAAGAGGTTACATGGAGCTAGGCACT
>VMDR010029051.1:0-12904 GCA_007922815.1 Macrotus californicus | reverse complement strand
AAAAACAATTTCAAATGGCTAGCAATCTAGATGCAAAAAGCTAATCACTAAAACTTAAAAAAAAATACAGGAGAACATCTTTATGATCCTTTGTCGGCAAAGACTTCTTAAACTAGACACAAAAAAGAGGCCATGATAGAAGGAAGAATTTATAAGTTGATCTACAGTAAAAATCAAAAAAACTTTCTGTTCATCAAAAGACAGCATTAATGGACTGAAAAGGCAAATTCCAGAGTGGGAGAAGATATTTATAATACAGTTATCTATAGTACACTTACAGCCATAATTTTTAAAGAACTCTTGCAAATTAAGGAGGGTAAAAAAAACAAGTAGAAAAATTAGCAAATATTTAAAAAAACCAAAATATTGCAACTTAACATATGAAAAGGTATCCCAGCTCATTTATTAAGGAAATGCCAATTAAACCCCAGTGCCATACCACTGTGCACTTCACAGTATGGCTAAAAATAAAAAGACAAATTCCAGGTGTTGCTAAGCATGTGAAACAGCTGGGGCACTCGAATATTTGGTTTACGAGTGAAAATTGGTACAACCAACTTGCAAAACTGGCATCAGTCACTGTATTTGAACACATATCTACAGTCAGCCCTCCACATCCTCATGTTTTGAATTTGTGGATTTAACCAACTGTGGATTGAAAATAGTTTTTAGAAATTCCCAGAAGTTTCCCAAAAAGCAAAACTTTGCTTTGCACAGTGCTACACTGAATTCACACAAAGTGAGGTGTAGGCATACCCTGCTGCAGCCTGTATGCATATATATTTTCTATGCAAATACTGTGTGCCACTTTAAATCAGGGACTTGAGCATCCATATCTTTTGGTGTCTATGGGTGTCGTGGAAACAGCCCCCTTCTGCTAGTGAGGGACCATCACACACTATGACCCATCAGTTCCACTCTTTGACAACCAACCAACAAAAATGAATACTTACTTTCACCAAAAGATATTTAAGAATGTTCATTAAAGCACAATTTGTAATACTCACAAACTTGAAGCCACCTAAATTTTCATCAACAGTATAACAGATAAATAAATCATGGTATATTCATACAATGAAATACTATTATATAGAGTGAAAATATATGATCTATAGTAATAATAATAATATAGGAGAATCTCAGCAATATAATATTGAATGTAAGAAATAAGACACGAAAAATATATGCCACATGATTCTACCTGTGTAAAGTACAAATACAACAAGGTAGTCCATGATGATAGAAGTGAGAATAGTGGGGAGCTCAGAGGCAGTGATTGGAAAGGGGCATGAGGTCATCCTCCGGGTGCTGGCCATGCTCAGTTTCTTGATTTGGGCATTGGTAATATGAATGATTGCTATCTGTGAAAGTTCAGAGTATACTATGTATACTTTAGAAATGTGTATACTACACTTCAGTTAAAAAATGACCAATTAAAATTGTCTGGAAATAAAACCAATAATTTTTAAATCTGTTAATTTAAAGATATAAAAGCTTTGCTAAATTTCAGCACTTTGCTCTTACTGAAGAAGGCCCTCAGCATCGGGCAAAGTATAAATGTGCCTTATTACGACTTTCTTTTGCACAGTGGAACAAGAGGCCACAAGATGTCACAAGGGAAGTTTCCCGGGAAAGACTTCTATAATGATGTAGGCTTTTGCAAAGTATTATTTGCTGAAATAAACACTTCAACTGCTCTGAGGATTTGGAGAAACTGTTCATTAAACTGCATGGGAATGACACAAGAATTCATTGAAAAGAAAATAAATATCCTGCTATGAAGCTTTTCTCTCTGATAAATAACTTGGAGATTAATGAGAATAGATTGGTGAAAATTGCTCTGTCTTTCCTAACTCAAACCAAGTATAAACAAACTAATTGAAAAACATATCGTATTTGACATTTTTTTTTAATTTCTAGGAAGAAAGTAAGTTTAGATGGCTTTCAAAATACATACTATATTGAACACACTTAGAAAAACTACTTGGTGATTGGGTTTAATGGAGGCAGTTATCCAGAAATGAATCACTAGGTTTATCAATGGAGCAACTCGAGGCTGACGACTTCTGAGACATGAATAATCAAGGTGGTTCTCGGGTCTTTTCCTGGAGACAGCTTCTCCACGTGGTCTCGCGTCTGTGTGCGTTTGGGTGCCTCTTCCCCCTTGGAATCACCACTGTGTTTATACCTTTTTAGGCATCATTTCTTTAGTTGGAACCTCCTGGGAAACCTTGACTTATATCTGGCATTGTATTTGCTTGCATGTTAATTGATGAGATTTAGGTCACTATCAAGGGAACATAATATCAATATTCAAAGAGATAAAAAGAACCAATTCATAAGGTTAAATTTTAAGTTATATATCCTACTGTTTAGGATAAAGTGCTACAGTTATCTATCAGAGAGATTGGAGGTAGGGAATGATAGATAAAAACAAGTCTGAGAGTTAAGACATCAGTACTTGAGGGGCTACTGAAGTAGCGTTTGGAAATTCTTTTAAGAAAGTTGAAAAATACTTCATTTTGATTCTTCAAAATTTGTGTGGTATGAATTATTACATACAATGACATTAAACACTTTTCTGAAAATTTAAAAACCTGGGGAATGCTCCTTCTGCTTCTTCAAACATTATTTAATGATAAATCACTTAAAATAATGAGTTACTGCTCCTATTTTGGACAAAACCAGAGACTGAGCAAGGAAGAAGCAGAAATAAGCCTGGGGAGAGAAATATGAGTGTGGTCCAAAGTTCTGCCATGGCGGCTCCCTGAGTAACCCTGTTCCTAGGGAACTGGGAGGTCAAGCAAGGAAGAGGTCTTCACCATGGGCTGCCAGGTCAATGAATCATTTTCAGGGAATCCATCTGTGTTCCTGAGGCCACTGTAACAAATGGCCAGAAACTAAGTGGCTTAAAACAGCAATTTATTCTGTGAGAATCCTGGGGCCAGAAATCTGAACCAAGTTGTGGACAGTGCTGCTCTTCCTTTCGATGCTTTAGGGCAGAAAACATTTCTTGTTTTTTCCATCTTCCTTTCCATCTTCCTTCTGGTCACATCACTCCAATATCTGTCTCTGCAGTTACATTGCCTCTTCCTCTTTTCTCTATGCGCTTCTCTGTGTCTGTGCCAAACTCCCTCCACCTGTCTGGTTATGTGATTGTATTTAGAGCCCACCTGGGTAATCCAGGGTAAACTCCTCCTCTCAAGGTCCTTAACTGAATCTCATTTGCAAAGGTCCTTTTTCCAACTGAGGTGTGAAGGATTAGGATCTGGACTTCTCGTTTGGGCCACAAGTCAGCCCAGTAGAAGAATATCAAACAAACATAAATATTCTTCAGATTTAAAAACCAAATGAGAAAAGCCTCCTTTTTTCAGGCTTGCACTACAGCCAGTTCTAGTCCTGCTTAGACGCCTTTTCACAGTGTTCAATAGTTTGGTCGGCCACAAAGTTACAGGCTTGCTGTGGGACTTGGAGGTACAGTCTAATTTGCCTATTTGACACATGAGAACCGCCAGCCAGATACTTGGTCAGTGACAAAGATGACAAGTTTATCTGAAGAAGTGGAACTATAGTCCAGGGCCTGGTCTATTGTTTTCTCTACGTCATCAGATTGAATGACCAAGACATTGCAAACTAATTGGTTTAAGTAATTCATTCTTGAAAACTGCTTAATAAAGTTTTTTTTTTACTTGTCAATAAAACTAACAAATCTAGTATTTTTATGATTAATGAAGATAATGATAAGTAACTTGATAACAGTCAAGTACAAAAATACAAGTTATGTATGTTCAATAAGAAATGAAATTATAGCACCTATAAAATAGAGAATATACTAAGCAAACCTTTTAAAAGCAGTTTTGAGCCCTGGCTGGTATGGATCAGTGGACTGAGTGTTGGCCTGCGAACCAGAGGGTCACTGGTTCAGGGTACATGGCTGGGTTGCAGGCCAGGTCCTGGTAGGGGACGTGCGAGAGACAACCACACATTGATGTTTCTCTCGCTCTCTTTCTCCCTCCCTTTCCCTCTCTCTAAAAATAAATAATTTTTTTTTAAAGCAGGTCTGTTCTTATTTTGAGTTTTCCTATCCATTCAGGCAATTGCAGGATAACTTCAAAAGATGCCATTACTTTGAAAAAATACCTAGGTTGTTTTTTTTCCTCCTTTGTAATGTCTATTACCAGCCCACTAGAATACTAATAGGAATTGCTTTATAAGAATGGCATTGCTCAGAGAAATCATAAATATCTGAACACAGCACACACTTCTACAATATTAAATTACTGCAGCATTTTCAGGATTAGGGGAATGCATGACTACATAAAAGGACATGTGATCGTCTTTTCTTATCATGAAGAACTTCTTTTGAGATCAGATAAAAGTGGAAGTCAAAGTAAACTCAGTCTACCCATGGGAGGATTTTGATGTCTACAAGGTAAAAATGGAGAGTCAGTTAGAAAAATAATGGTGTGTCAGTGAGGGAGGGAAGAAGAGAGAGAGGAACAGGTTAGGATCTAACACCCTCTGATGAACCTATAACCAGCGTATGTATATACTAATGTTTACTATCAAAGTATTTGTATGATACTTTTGTAAGTAAGTCTATTTTGAGTAAAAGACAACTCACTGTGAGAAGTTTTGTTGAAGATTTGGGAGTACCCTCTGCACCTCCCACCCTATTCCCAGCAAACCCCGCAAAGACCTTTGAGGTGGAGGGAGTAGACTGGTGTGAGAGTTAAGTTTCTAATCAGCACTGCAGATATTGGGGGGAAGAAAACCTGAAAAAAATGACATGTCTTCCAAGCTGCAAAACTGGATATAATCTGTCTGAAGTAACACTTTGCAATAGAATGTGTCAATCTGAAGTGGTTTTGGGGATGAGACAGTCAAATAAAACTAAGAAAAAAAAAGAGTTCCAGAGAACAAATGTTTTTAGCACTCACATTAGCATTGTCCAAGAAAAAGAATTGGCCCACAAACTATTATTTCCATTGTGCTGTTGGTGGGTTCACAAATATACGTATGGGGCAAAAACATAGTATTAATTTTTTTAAGTTAACTAGCTGGATTTTCCTCATAGAACTGTCTTGCTGAATAATATGTATATGGGGGTCAAAACTAGAGATTTGATTTCAAACTGATAATCCAATCTAATGTAATGATGAAAGAACCTTTCAGACAAATGCTCCATCGGAGAATTCTACTCTCTTCCCCATTCCCTTTCAGGTTGGCATTTGTTCATATGGGGGAGGGAATGACAGGTGCCCTTGTGGTGATGAAGGAGCAGAAAGGGTGCTCACATTTCTATGGTATCTTCTGGAATCTTCCCAATCTCTCTGCTGGATATAACTATCTGGTTTATGGCCTCTCTAATGACAACTAGTCTCTTTCCCTGTGGTGTCAAGGCATTCTCAGGCTTTTCCACTGACCTTGGCACAACCAACTTTCTAATCTGGTCTGTTAGCCTCTTTGTTTTTGCCTTGGGATCCCCTCAGTTTTGCTATTGGAGACTGCTGAGGGCAGGTCCACTGGCTCTCAACTCAGCCATCTCCATGTGCCCATAGGGCAGGCAAGGAACCTCTGGGCTTCTGTGTGCCATGCTGCAGTGCACCTACAGGAGGCTTGGTCTTTGCCTCGTTGCTCAGTTTATTTGGATATGGCTGCTTCTAGCTTAACTTGGGTGTAGTCTGTAAGAATTGACTTTTTAGAATTCCATGATTTCCTCAAACTCTCTAATATATCACCCCTTTCTGGGATTTTGGCTTTGAGAAAGTATATCAGGTATGTGTTTCTAAGTATCTGCTTCCATTAGGATGAAATCCACACTGTCTTCTGCTTGCAACTTGGCCAGCATCTCCCTAAAATAAAGCTGCTGCATCAAGGCTACCACACCTGCATCCTAATTCCAAAATGGCAGAAAAAGGAATTTAGAACAGTCTTTGTTGTAATAAAAATCAGGCTTGGAAACCTATTGTCTTACAGTACAGAGAAGTAGATTCTCTCTTTCTTGCCTTTATAGGTTCTTGCTGTGACAAGCTGTTAACCCCCTCCCCATCCTCATTTAGGTAGACAAAGGCCGACTTGAAGGATATCACATAAAGAGAGATGAAAAAGAGAGAACCACATTCAGATAGTTCAAACAACATTCCCTGCTTCCCAGTGTGAGAGCATCCCCGTTGAGATGACTGCAGAAGGCTATTGGAGGGTCAGGAGAGACCGGTGATGCTTAGCCTGAGTTTCAGAGACAAGTGAGGGAGAAGAGTACCTGTCATTAATTTTGACCCTTGACGTATTTTATATATCATGTCACTATAAATTTCATTTTTCTAATCTTATGGAGTTTGATATGCCTGTCCTAAGAAATACTTTTTTAAAGCTAAAAGTTTTCCTGGGCATGGAATTAGGTTGGGTTTTCATAGTATATCTAATCCTGTCTGTGTGGGAATTGAGGTGACAGGAAGGTATTTTTGTGTCATGGTTTTCTTTTTCTTCTTTTTTAACCATTATCTCCCTTATGTTATTTGAGATCACAAAAACAATTTTGGAAACATGGTTTTCAGTACAAATTACCTAATTTAGTTTTCATATGACTGTCTCTGTACTTCCTAGAATCAGATTTTATTTTCTGCTTCTTCCATATAGCACTTTATTCTCTATATCTTTCAAAGGTAATCAACTTGTGATGGACAATAGAATATACTATTTGGGCGATGAAGCCTGTCAAATTCTCAATGTGGTTTTTATTATCATTTGCACTTTGAGAGTAAAGTGTAAGTCCTCTGCTCTCAGTTAAGGTTTACCTCATTCCTGACTTCAGCACCCAGAAGATTTATTTGTACGGATGTCAAAGTGAGAAAGGAGTAAAACTGTGCTCTCTGGACCTTGGCATATTTTCCTGATATGTTATAGGTTCCAAAGAGCAATAAACCACACTTAAGCATGGCCTCTCCAAAATCATCTCAAACTGTTCTCCCCTTTTCTCACTTCCTGTGGCCATGTTGGCTTCATTTGTGTTCCTTGGGACTTCTGCCATTGTCTCCCTGGCCACCCTGGGTACTGGTGTGATCGGGTCAGGTCCAATGTCATCTCTTCACACAGGTCTCCTCTGGCTTCTCTAACCAAGCTGTGCCACCTCCTCCCCTCCTTCTTTCTGTCTATCATACTTCGTCATGGCATGGTTTCGTTTTCCTAATACGCTCATCACTGTTGTCTTCTAGCACTGCCATGGCAAGTATCACGGGCTGGGTGGCGTTAAACAACAGAAATTTATTTTCTCATAATTCTGGTGACTAAGAATTCCCAGATCATCTCTTGAGGCCTCTCTCCTTGGCTTATAGATGGACATCTCTTTGTGTCTTCACATAGTCTTCCCTCTGTGCCTTTGTGTCCAAATTTCCTCTCTTCTAAAAGGATACGAGTCATATTGAATCGGGGCCCACCCCAATGACCTCATTTTAACTTAATTGCCTCTTAAAGACTCTATCTTTAAATGCAGTCACATTCTGAGGTACAGTGGGTTGAGACTACAGGAAATTTGGGGGAGGCACAATTTAACTATATAGGAACTAGTAACAGCTATCTATGATAACACGAGCCTCTTATTTATTTACTTTTTCTCTTCTCCACTGGGAATGAAGCACAGTGAAGTCAAGGTGCTTTCTTTCGGCCTCCCTCTGCACCCTCCCACCACCACCTAGACCAGTGCCTACCTGCCTCAGAGTACAGGCTCAGTAATCTTTGTTTTTAATTTAAATTACTCAAACAGAAATAATGTATAATTTCCTCTGAATTCTAAAGATATACTCTTTACTGGTGTCAGTATAAGAAATATGCAAACCTGTAGAGAATTTTTATGAATTTATTTGAGCCAAATTGACGACAATTGCTGGAAAGCAAAATCTCAACAGACAGAGAAAATGCTCTAGAGAACAGCAGTTTTGCACCTTACTTTGTATATTAGAATCACAGGGGGAGGCCTAAGGAGGGTTATGTGAAGTGCATTGGTGGTAGATTAAGGAGGTGGAAGAAAGCAAAGCATGGAAATCTGAGACTGGATAAAAAGTAAGACCGACACATACTTTTACCCTGGTGGGTACAGGATAGTTACAATGAACACTTACAGCACATAGAGATGGTACACGGGAGGGCAAGATAATAATGAGGGGCCTCAGAGGTCTCTGCTCTCCTGGAGGATTGTGCCCTGGGGGGGTCTGGATAAAGGGGGTTCCTCTGCCATTCCAAGGATATGTTAGCATAGAAAAAAAAGACAATAGACAGACTCAGTTAAGGTAATGATTAATCTTTTTCAAGGAAGATACCAGCCTAGGATACTCGCCATGACTCACTTTTAGTTAAGATGTTTTAATTTCAGACCATCCTGTGTGGTGACTTTGGATCTCTGAGTTTGTAAGGATGCCATGCAGGCCTCCCTGGAGCTTGTTAGCTTTAGTGTGTGACCCCTTTTTCCTCCACACTGGTATTACTAAAATTCTCCTGCTGCATCCTTTGCTTTGCAAATATGAGGAAATAAAATAATGTAAAGTTTAGATATTTCTTGTTCTAAGCTCAAAACCTAAGATAAGTGGATGATGCTCCCCTTCCTGCATGTTGGCAGCATCTCTGTGTGATTTGATACTATTCTCGATTTCTAAAGGACAGCTCAGTTTTTCTTGCTACATCAGTAAAACATAAAATTTATTTCCCTTTAATTTTCACAGGATGTTTACACTTTTAAAATGTCTGTAATGCTAAAATGTCTTTGAAGTCATTCCTTTAGGCTAAAACATTATTAATGTGACTGACCATATTTGGGTTTCCCCCAAATGAATTCAATTCTCCCATTACATTCACTGGTTAATATCCTGATGTCACGTAGCACCATATCACCGAAATGATTTTGTTGCTGTTGTTGTTAATTGTGTGATCTGACAATGCTGAATTTTACCTGAGCCCCAAGCTGTCAGAACCCCTTGAGGTCATCCCTCCTCCGTTTTTATGTCTATGCAATGGCTTACTGCAAAGAAACATCCCACCCCGTGTGACTTAGGACTCATGAATGCCTCTTGTTTATTTATGAGGAAGCTAGGCCCATGATTAGCTGAACTGTTCTGTCCTCACTGATCACAATGAAATACTTGTTAATCAAACTTTAAGTTTTCCTCCTTCCCTTAGGCCCATGAGCTTTGACCTGCCCTCCACCTGAGCCAGCTCATGGCCCCTGTATAACAGCCCCTCCTGAGAACAGGCTGATCACAGGGGAAAACACTGCTTGATCTACTGTGAGATCATGCCACCATCAGCCATCCTTCTTCCCTGTGTGTGCTGGCTAATTTTATGTGTCCACTTGACTGGGCTACAGGCTGCCCAGGTAGCTGGTAAAGCATTATTTCTGAGTGCATCTGTGAGAGTGTCTGTGGAAGAGATGAACATTTGAATCGGTAGACCCAGTGAAGAAGACTGCCCTCATCAATGCAGTTGGGCATCACCCAATCCCTTGAGGGCCTGAGTAGAACAAAAAGGCAGAGGACGCGCAAACTCACTCTCTGTTTGAGCTGAGACATCCATTTTCTCTTGCCCTTGAACATAGGTGCTCCTGTCTCTCAGGCTTTTGAACTCAGTCCAGGACTTACACCACAGGTTGTCTGCCTTGGACTGAATTACATTAACTGGCTGTCCTGGTTCTCTAGCTTATTCTTACATATCTCTATGTATCTGATTGGTTTGCTTCTTTGGAGAACACTGACTGATATACCACCCCTGGCTCTTTCAGGGATAACTTATTCCTCCTTATAAAAGGAAAGTCCTTTCTGCTTAACTTTTGAGATGCATATAGATCTTAGGTCAGCAATTTCTCCCTCTTGCAATTGTCTCCCTTCCCTTATTGCAATAATAGTTTTGAATAACATCTCTCCTTAGCTAAGTCAGAATTTATTTTTTACTTTTACAAATGCATCAGGCAAAACTCATTTTTATATGACTGAAGATAAAACATGCAATATGTGGACTTGGCTTCCTGTAATCTGAATTGCCTTTTTTTGTAGTTTTATTATGTAGACATTTATCTAAACAAGCATCATTTTCATTTTGCCATTTTCCTTGTACATGTGCTGATGGTCTCGTGTTTTTTACCACCCTTAGGTTCTAGCACAGAGCCAAGAAAGTAAAGGCAGCGCAAAGGACAGGTTTGCGTCATCCCAACCATTCCTGTTAAGTTTAAGTCTTAGTAGCCACTGTAGGAAATGCATTTTAAATGCACATGGCTGCTTTTTCCTGTGACTTTACCAAGTATAAATATTGTATGCTAAAATGTAATTGAGATTTGCATGCATTAAAGTAAGTAGATTGGCTTGATGATAATTACTGGTGGAATAGTCTTGTTTCAGTAATTCAAATTTGCTTAAAGAAAACAATTTTTTATTGAAATGTTGCTATTAAGTTAGAAAAAAAGGAATGTGAACTCTAAAGCCTTCATATATTTTATTTGCTGAAGTTCAACAGTTTTTGTCGATTGGACATTTTGAGATTGGCAAACTTTTTCTGTAAAGAGTAAGTTCAGGGGTCTCGAAGACCACCCTCAGGTTCAAGGATTCACTAGAACTACCCACAGAACTCAGAAAAGCTCTTATATTGTTGCAGTTTATTACCACGAAAGGGTATATATTAAAATATGCAAAGGTAAAATGAGCAGAGTCCAGGCTAAAGATTCTAGTCGTGTCTCCCAGTGGAATTGTGTGGGCAGGGCTTAATTCCCAGAACAACCGTGTGTAACAATATGTATAAAGTCTTGTCGAAGAAGCTTACGCAAGCCTTATTATTCTGTTTTTGTTGAGGTGGTCTCCAGGTGCTCCGGGGGCCACAGACTGTGTATTTCTGACCTGAGGACCCCACCCAAATCACATTGTTATAATAAACTGTGTGGCATGGACCACGGCCCCAGACAGACAAAGACACTCTATAGAGGCAGAGTATTCCAAGGACATGAAGCTTGTCTCCCAGGAGCTAGTCAAGGGCCAGGCCTTTCCTTGGAAGGTGCAGGGTTTGAACACCACAGACCTGCTGTGTCAACCCTCTTTCTGTGCAGGGTCAATTAATAAATATTTTTGGTTTTATTGACTATATGGTCTTAGTCATAACTATGTAACTGTGCCATTTCAGTGCAAAAAACCCCATAGTAATACGTATAAATGATAGTGAAAATGATTGTGTCTCAATCAAGTGTTTTTAGTTATTTTTATTGTACATTTTCCTTTATAATCCATCCCCTTGATACCCTCTCCCACCTCCACCCACCTTCTTCCCCCTGCCCACAGTCACCACACTGCTGTCCATGTTCACGAGTTTTTTTCCTGTTTGCTCAGTCCCTGCACCCCCACTACCCCCACTACCCCACCCACTAGCTGTTATTTGTTCTTCACCTGTGAGTCTGTCCCTGTTTTGCTTTTTAGTTCAGTGTGTTCATTAGATTCCACATATGAGTGAAATCATTTGGTATTTGTATTTCTCTGACTGGCTTATTTCACTTAGCGTATTTTCCAGGTCCATCTATACTGTCTCAAGGGATAAATTTTCTTTTTCTTTCTTTCTTTTTTAATGGCCGAGTATTATTCTGTTGTGTAAATGTCCCATAGTTGTTTTATCCACTTGCCTATTGATGGGCACTTGGGTTGCTCCCATATCTTGGCGAATATAAATAACACTGCAATGAACATAGGGATGCTTAAGTTCTTTCAAATTAGTGTTTTGGTTTCTGTGGATATGTTCCCAGAGGTGGGATCACTGGATCATAAGGCAGATCCATTTTTAATTTTTTGAGGTATCTCCATGCTGCTTTCCACAGTGGCTGCTTCAGTCTGCATTCCCACCAACATGCAAAAGTGTTCCTCTTTCTCCACATCCTCACCAGCACTTGTTTGTTAATTTATTGATGATAGCCATTCTGACAGATGTGAGATGGTATTTCATTGTGATTTTTAATTTGCATTCTCTGATGATTAGTGATAGTGAGAACCTTTTCATATGTCTATTGGCAATCTGTATGTCTTCTTTGAAGAAGTGTCTATTCAGGTCGATTGCCCATTTTTTAATTGGCTTATTTGTGGTATTTTTGGTATTGAGTTTTATATGATCTTTATAAATTTTGGATGTTAACCTTTGATCAGATGTATCGGTGAATATGTTCTTCCATTCAGTGGGTTGTCTTTAATTTTGATGATAGTTTCCTGTGCTGTGCAAAAACTTTTCAGTTTGATATAGTTTTATTTATTTATTTATTCTTGCCCAAAGAGATATATCAGAAGAAATATTGCTATGAGCATTGTCCATGATTTTACTGCCTATATTTTGTTCTAGGATTTTTATGGTTTTGGGTCTAACATTTAAGTCTGTAATACATTTTGAATTTACTCTTATGTGTGGCATAAGAAGGTGGTCTATTTTCAATTTTCTGCATGTGTCTGTTCAATTTTCTCAACACTATTTATTCAATAAATTATCTTTAGCCCATTGTATTTGCTTGCTTTGTCTGTCAGTTATTAACTGACTATAAAGGCATGAGTTTATTTCTGAGCTTTCTATCCTGTTACGTTGATCTATGTAACTGTTTTTATGCCACTACCATTCTGTTTTGATTACTATGATCTTCTAGTATAGTTTGATATTAGGTAGAGTGATTTGTCCAGCTACGTCCTTCTTTCTCAAAATCACTGTTGCTATTTGGGGCTTTTTGTGGTCCATGTAAATTCTTGAAATATTTGTTCTAGTTCTGTGGAATAACATCATTAGCATCTTCATAGGAATTGCACTGAATCTATAGATTGCTTTGGTTAGTATGGACATTTTAATTATGTTAATTCTTACTATCCATAAGAGAAAGCACTTATTTGTATCTTTTTCAATTCCTTTCTTCAGT
>VMDR010029050.1:0-12904 GCA_007922815.1 Macrotus californicus | reverse complement strand
CACACCCTCCTCTTTATCCCACAACACTGCTTCACTTTATTCCTCGTCACCCCTTCCTCTTTATCCACATCACGCCCCCCTTATTTTACCTCTTTCCATCCTCTTCTTCCACAATACCCTCTCCTCTTTCTTCCAGTCACTCTATCCCTTACTACCATGTCATCCTTCGCCCTTCATTCCACACCAACCTCTTCTCCTTTATTCCTCTTCCCTACCTCTCCTTCTTCTTCAGCTCCAGCCAAAACTTCCCAACTCACCAACAAAATTTTAAATTAAAAAAAACACAGTAGCCATGAATATGCTGCTGTCACAATACAGATGTTTATTAATGATTAAATGCCAGAGAAGTTTTAACAATCACAAATCTTCGAGCTCTGCGGTTGTTACCCAATATGTGATTAATTTCTATCCCTCAATATAATACACTCTTCATTCTATGGACCTTAGCAGTTGTTACCCCTCAGTATCAGCTATAGTTTTTGATGTCATACATAACCCATATCTGTGTGTTACCAGAGCAAGTCCCGCAAATTTGCACTGTCCTGCATAGGGGAACTACGGAGACGATAAGAACATTTGTAACCAGGTGACTTTTACTACTTGGAAATATGTGTCCATCCCTAACTAGATGTTTTTGCTGACAACTGACTGTGAACACCAGCTGTCTGTAAAGCAAATCCAGGTAATAAAATCAATTATTTTCCTCTAGCTTTTGACCAAAGAAAAGCTAATTAGACTTACATTTAAGATTGCCCTGTTGGCTCTACTTGAGTAAAACTGCACATAATTTTGGGAGTGGCTGTTTCACGAGCCACTGGTCTAAATAATTGGGGGAAATGAACTATTTTGAGGTGGTGGAGTTGCTGCGGGGACACGGCTATGAGTTGGTGTGACATGGTTTAGCATTAATTGTTTGTCAGCTGTCAGTAGGCTGACCTAACATCCTAGCATGCCTCTTGAGGGCCTTTCCAATTGAGCTCTCAGGAGAAGGGTAGGAAAGTCAGGAAAAACATGCAATCCCCTTTGGGGGAGGGAAAGCACCTCGAGATTTGTGAGCTTCTCTGGGACAGGTATTTACCACAAATGTCACATCAATTAAAGTAAGGGCTGTAATGTGGCAAAGCCAGGATCAGGGGTAAAAGAGAAAGGCAACGTAGCACCAGGGAGCCTGGGCCTGACACAGAAATATCTCTGTTTTTACCAGCTGAAGGGACCAAGCATCCCCAGTGAAGGGGCTGGCAGTGTGTTTGGACTTCTCAGCCTGACCCGAGCATCAGGTGGAACTCCTTCTCATCCCTCAGATCTTTACCTTCAAGACACACTTTTTAATGTTTCCTGTGACATCCCAGGTCTACCCCCACCCTTTCCCCCTGTCTGACGCCTTATAAAAGGAAAAACATCTAAGGAAAGAAGTAGCCGATGCCAGTTTTGGCCTTTTTCTCCCGGGGCACACGGAGCAATGGGCGGTCTTGCTCCAGAATGGGGGGGTTACCCGCTCCTTCCTCATCGTCATGGGAACAGGCAGTGCTGTGGGGCACAGCTGGCTCCTCAGAGAAACCTGGAAAATAGTAATAATGTTAACTTCTTACTTTGCACAGCACCCAAGGGACTAAGACCTAATTTTGAGCTTCAAATACAGTATGAGGCAAGAAGTTAGGGCAGGAATGGTTATCCCCATTAGACTTCTAAGAAAACTGCAGCCTAAGAGTAGAATACAGATCTCTAAATCTAAGCCCACTGTGGAAGCAGGGGTTGGGAGAGGAGGGCTTGGTTAGAGAACAGAAAGTGTTAGATACCCCATGCTTAGAGCAAATAGACAATACCTCTGGGGAGGCAGGGAAGAGTGCAGCCTCCTAACAACCACCACCACCCTACAAGCAGACTAACTAATTTTACTAAGCAAATGAGTAATAAAGCTGGGGCCAGAAGCTTACAGCACTTCATGGAGGGGAGAAAGCAGGTGTCGATCTTCAGTGACTCTGGGAAGGACTTGTAGTTCATTACTTGACCGGGCTGAGATTTGTTTTTAAGCAGGGTGGTATCTACAGGAAATAAAACATCTGTACCTTCTTTACGGAACTGGATTGCCTTTGCATTCTGAATTTCGTTAGAGTCAAGATAATTAGGCATTGGTACTGCTTCCACATTCATGATTTCTTCAAGATTGACAGCAGGGTCTGGCTGAAGGTCTGGGATTGTATTTAAAATGGAGACATCTTCAGGTTCTGGAATCACACTGGTAACTTCATCTTCTTCAAAGGTGTTGGCTTGGTCTTTCTGAGAATCTGAAATTTCATTGTGAATTTGAGCATCTTTGAGCCCTAGAACCACACTGAGAACTGAGCAATCTTCAAGATTGGGGTTTTCTTCAGAGTCTTGTATTCCACTGATATCAGAAGCTTCTTCATGTCCTGGGATTTCTTCAGCATCTGAGCCTTCTTCATTGTTTAGGGCTCCACTCACATCTGAGGATTCTTCCCCATCTTGAATCTCATCAAGATCAGAGACATCTTCATGGCTCGTTACCACATGGAGAGCTGGGACCTCTTCAAGGCTGGATGCTTCCCCAGAGCTTGCAATTTCATTAAACTCTGGAGTTTCTTCATAATCTGGAATTTCTTCAGTATCTGAGGTTTCTTCATCATTTGGAACTCCATCAAGAGCTGGGACCTCTTCAACATTGAGATCTTCTTCAGAGTCTGAGAGTCCATTAACCTCTGGGAACTCTTCATGATTTGGAATTTCGTGACCACCAGGGGCTTCTTCAGGACTTGGGATCACATGAAGAGCCGGGACTTCTTCAAAATCAAGATCTTCGTCAGAATCTGAAATCCCGTTGATTTCTGGGGCTTCTTCATGGTCTGAAATTTCTTCAGCATTTGAGTCTTCATTATTTGGGATTTCATCAAGAGCTGGAACTTCTTCAAAATTGGGATCTTCTTCAGAATCTGGGTTTTCATCATCATCTGAGTCATCTGCATGGTCTGGGACAGCATGAAGATAGAGAACTTCTGCAAGGCCAAGACTTTGGTAGTTTTCAAAATTTGGTCCTTCTTCAAGGTCGTGGTTTGGGATTTCTCCAGGGTTGAGGACTTCTTGCACATCTGGGGCTCCTTCAGGGTCTGGGACCATATCAAAATATGGTATTTCTTCAAAGTCTGGAATTTCAATCAGTTCTGGAATTTCATCATCAGGATCTAGAATATCCTCAAGGGGAGGAAGATCATCAAAATTCACTGTATCATCATCATCATCATCATCATCATCATCATCCTCATCCTCATCATTATCATCTTCATCAAGCTCTGGTATGCCTTCAAGAATTGGGCCTTGAATCTCAAGGTCATTTGGGATCTCGAGACCTTGGACTTCTCCAAAGACTACTCCTTGATTGAGATATTCAAATACTAGCTCTTCATTAACTGTCACCTCTTCCTCAGAGGACTCATCTTCCTCAAGGGGCTCATCTTCAGCAAGGACCTGGCCTTCGGGAAGGGCCTGACCTTCAGCAAGGGACTGACCTTCAGCAAGGGCCTGACCTTCAGCAAGGGTCTGATCTCCAGCAGGGAACTGACCTTCATCAAAGGGCTTGCTTTGACCAAGGACAGCAGCCCGTGCTTCAGCAGAGTTTTCCACTGGATCAGAAAGTAAAGCATCCTCTTCCATCTTTATACGTGCACTCCTGAATGAGAATGAATTTGAAAAAGCAAGTCAGTTTGTATACTTAGACTTATTAACAAAAGATAGTCTGGGATTGAAACCCCCCATAAAAGATCCTGCTTCAGGCTAGGCATAAACAAACCAAGGAAACACTTACTGGATCTTCCTCAAATTCCTGCGTCTGATAAAATCAAGGGCTTCAGGGCTGGATTTCCACACACGCTTAGCAACCTGCCTCTGAATATGGGGAGGCACCTGAAGGTAAAATTAGCAATGTTAGCCTTTATTATACAACTTTTAAAATTTTATACTCATTTCTATCAGTTACCTAGGGCTGAAGGCACCACGACCAGCTAATGTGAGAAGAATTTCTAGATTAGGACACTTTGCAGTATCTTTGGCTACCCTCAGGGATATGTGTACAACTTCTCCCTGCCTTATGAATAAGAGAGAGAATCGTGAAATAAGTATGTTCAAAATTTCCACCTACCTGGAAGAGGATATCCCAGTTATCAATCATGGCACGGACTACATTGACAGAAGCAACATAGTGGTCAATCCCCAGTCTTGTTTTCCTGGATTCCCTCTTGGCAAATTTCCCCTTCTTCAGGAGAGCAGATCCAAACACCAAGGCCAAATTGGTGGAAGTCATTCGGTTGCCAGAAACCTAGGTAAAAGAAAGCAGAAAGTGGTTGATTCTGAGGTAGTAATGAGTCATAAAATGAAAATATATTTTATTCTTTTTTAAGTATTTTTATTGATTATGCTATTACAGTTTTTCCAATTTTTCCCCCTTTATCCCCCTTCCACCCTGTCACCGAACCCTCCAGCATCCCTCTCCCCTTAGTTCATGTCCATGGGTTGTACATATAAGTTCTTTGAGTCCTCTGTTTCCTATCCCATTTTTAATCTTTCCCCATCTATTTTGTGTCTACTAATTATGCTTCTTCTTTCCTGTACCTTTTTCCCCCTATTCCCCCCTTCCCACTCCACTGAAATCCCTCCGCATGATGAAAATGTATTTTATTCTTATTTCCCTTCCTCCTCTGTCTCTCTGGCCCTGTCTCTTTCATGTACTCTCACACATGTCCCTGGCCAGAGGCCTCACTGCCCTTTCCCAGAGTTTTCTACCAGCTGTCCATCAATGCCAATGGAGTCCTCGCAGTTCTCAGTAATTTTATGCAGGGCCTTCAGCAAACGCTCCAGGGTGTCACTGTGGCAGGGTGGCATTAGGTAAACCAGCAACTGCAGGGCCGAAAGCTGATCCTGTGGCTTCAGAGCTAGAGGAAGGAAAACAAGGGTCGGCTCAGGGGGCTAGCCTTGGCAACAACCCCATTATCAGAAGAAATGTGATTCTGCTTGAAAAGCACTGAAGGCTATGAAGAAAGTCCTCAGTCATCTTTTCTTTGCTCATTCCCATAACATTTGAGTCCAGAAGCCCTAAAAGAAGGGTTCTCATCAAAATTGAACCCCTTCTGCAGAAAGTTAACTTCTTTTTTATCTTGAGAGGACACACAGAGCTTCAAGAAGCTCTGGAGAAATTTCCAAACAGCAGACTTATAATAAAATATTATGAGATACAAAGAAAGTAGTCTGAAGAGATATTTTCGTCTTTAGATGTTTATTCTGTCTTAATTCCTTAGGGTCCTGGAGCCTGAGTTCTGTCCTTAAACCCTCATAATCCCTGTACTATTTCCTTTCCTTGCCCAACAAGGAAGAAGGGAGAGCAGAAGACTCACTTGCTGTCAGGAGGAAGGACATGTACAGATCATCTGGCAGCAGAGAGTCCTTCATGTCACGGAAAAACTCCTTGAGGAGTGCAGCAACATCATGCACATTCTGAGTGTCATCCAACACTACATCCAGACCCTGATCAAATTCTTCACGGAGCTATAAAAAGGGAGAGAATACATGGCATTGCCCACCACAGGCTCCCTCCTAGTCATTACTGTCTCAGGCTTCAGTGGAGGTAGCTGATAATACCATGTGCCTGCTATAGGAAACTCCCCTCAGGAATGTGGGGGAGAGTCCACCTCACTTGCTTTTTCTCAAAGAACAAAAGTGTAAACAAAGCCAGTTTACCTCACGCACTCTCGCCTCAGAGTATTCCAGGGTGAAAATCCCCACTGTGCTTAATCCTGAAAGAAAAGATCAGGAATGCTCAGAATCTCTGGCCCTTTTCCCCAAGGGCATTTCCTTTCTCCTCCCAGCTGCATCCAGACCCCCAACTGGTGGCAGGGGAATGTTCTAAACCCTTCATCCTGCAATCTCTTTTCTCTACTCATTTCTAGAACAACATTCTTTCTCTGTAATTTAATTGCCTTCTACCCTGATTTAACCATCATTTTCAGCCCCCTTACCATGTTTCTCAATGAAGTTGCAGCAAGCCTCTACAACCTGGGGGATTTGTTTAGCAATCGGATTGAGGCTCATTTTCCTTTTGGATCCCAGCAGTCTCTGGCCAATTGGAAAGGAAATCCTGGAAAGTTGCAGAGTCTGAAGCAGCAGGGCCCCATCCTCCAGTTCAGCCAGGCTATCCACAGATACTGCACCCTGTGGAGAAACCTTCCTGAGGATTGCATCACATTCATAACAGGAGACATTCTTTTTGTGGCAAACAAAGTACTCCTCTCCAACATGTTCCCTTCAGCTCCCCATCCCTCTGAGGACACAGACCATGACTCTTCCAACCCACATCCCTGAACACCTCAGGAAGTACCCCTGCCTGAACCCTGGTGGGTTTAACTCACTCGACGCCCACGGCGAGTAAACTCTCGGGGCAAGGAGGGCTCATCCCGTCTGCGACTGAAAAAGCGTCTGATGCGGCCAAACATCCTTTGCACTACGTTTCCCCGACGACGGCCGGCAGCCTGACGGGTAGATTCTTCAATCTGCATCGCGGCTCTCAGTTCAAGATGCTTCCCGCGGGTAAGCTCATTCACTAGTACCTCTTCCAGACGAATGCCAAACGTCTTGAGTGATTCGACCGAGGAGTCTGGGAGAGAAAGAATGAAAAACGTCAACGCTCCGCCGCGCTTAGATCAGGAGGAACTGCAGGGGCTGTAGCACTCTTCTAAGCAACCTCCCGCAGCCAACCCCCACCCCTCCAGATCCGCAGCGCCCCTCCCTGGGGAGTGAGCCAAAAAGACCCTGCAGTGGTTTGGCTGAAGGACTCCGCTTCACTCAACTACCCCAAGGGAGTTCAAGTTCCCTGCCTTAAGTCCTGCCAGGTAGTGACTACCTTGAGGCACCTAGGACAATTTCTTCTGAGCAACCAGTTTGGGGTGGATCCTAAGCAGGAAGGCTTAGGCAGATTTGATGGGACCGCCCCGAGTGCGAGTGCGCCTGCAGTTAGCATTTCCTGCAATCGTCCCCTACGGGGTTTCTGGGAGGGGGAGTGAGTGCCTCTAGGGGAAGTGGGCACAGCTCAGTCTTCCAGTGGCTAAGGGACACAATACAGGAGGGGTGCAGCATCCCATTTCTTTCCTAAGCAAAGTACAAAAGCTCCTCACCCCTCTGTTGTCCTCTAAGAATGAGAAACCACTTCTCCAAGGTGTTTGGACTGTCAATAGGCAGAGCTATGGGAAGTAAAAAGAAAAGACACGCACACTTACACAAATAGGATTTATTAGGTGACTAAAACATGTCAATGCATTGATACGCAGGAATTGGGGGAGGGGAGCAGTAAACAACCCTGATTAGCCCGCGAAGTGTTTTGCTTTCTCTCAACCTCAGTTTCCCCGTTTAACAACGGGACTAATCCTATCTACCACGTATGAGACTACAAGAATTTAATCAAAGCATACAATTTTAGGCTCTGTGTGCCCACACACCAGTAGTAACTCAACACAACGCTTAAAACATAAATTCCAGGACTTTCAGCGGTGGGACAGTGCAACAGGCGAAGGGAAGGGCTCTGCTTGCGACACCTCCGCGACTAGGAGTCGCCAAGTAACTGCGGGCACGCTCACACCCGGGATGCCGTTTGCTCCACGCGCTGCAGCGGGAGAAGCAGCAACCCATGCCTGTCCCCACGCTCCGACCCCCGCAGCGGCCTCTGCCTGCGGGGTCTCCTCTCCTTTGCTTCGCTACTTTCCGGCTGCGTCCGCTGTGCCCACCAAGACGAACCTGCTGCCCCTGCACTTTTCATTACCGCAGGAGCGCCTCTTGGCTTGTGTGACCCCCTCTCACCTCCCTTCAATTGAGAATCTGAGCCCATACCCGTAACAACCCTGGCAACTCAAACTCCGTCCAATGCTAGGTCTCGCTTGCTCCCCTGCAGCCAGCTGAGCCGCGCTGCCATCTCCGCGGACCTCCCACCGTTGCTCTATGCTAGGATTGGCGTCTGTCTCTCTCACTGTCTCGCTGTCTCTCTTACTCTCTATCTCTCAGCCGCGCTGTCTCTGTCTATCCCAGTCCTCTCTGAGCGTCCCTCTGCGCCTCCCTTCAGCTCTGCCTCCTTCTCGAACCGCACCTGGTGCATGTCTCTTCACCTGTCCTCTGTCAACTTGTCTGCCCCTGACATCTGCCTGTTGGGCTTGCTGCCTCAAGCTGCCAGCCTCGGACTCAACTCGACTAATCATTACCTCTTCTGCAATTCAACAAACACCCTTCAACTCCCGCTTCTTCGGTTTTCAGGGCGCCAGGAGAACAGAACAGGTCTGAAACCAGGTTCGCGCCCCTGCAACCCTTCTGGACCTCCAAGTGACCCCCATCCCACCCCGGAGAGTCCACTCGCTAGAGACCGAGTACGCCACACTCCGGAATACTGCTCACCTCGGTCAGGTTTAAATTCAGGGAGGAAATGTCTGGCCACGAGTTCGTGGTAAGCAGTCTCTTGCAGCTTCAGACGCTCCAGCTCCGAGAGGCTGTGTATTGATATCATCTTCGTCTTGCGGTCCGGGTTGTGTCCTGGGGCTCCTCCCAGGACGTTCACTAAAAAAATGAAGGCAGACAACAACAGCAAAGGGGGCATGATTCTGGGGCACCGTGTCCTTGCTGCCTTCAGAAAAGGAATGCAGCCACCCATTCTGGAATCGGATGATTATCAAGGCTGCATCATCCAATTGTCACTGGACCTGGTGTAGGGAACTATGGGGTGGGGGGAGGTTGGTAGAGGAGGAGGGAAAACTGGGAGGCGGCTTCACCCTCAAGCAGAGCTGTCTCTGGTTGCTTATTAAAAAGAAAAAAATCCAACTTAAAAAAAATCATTCCTGAACCAACAGTCCAGAAAAGAGAAAACCTAATTAGGCAAAAAGAAAAAAAAAGATTTAAAAACAGAAAGAAAGAAAAGAAAAAGAAAAAGAAAATAAAGCCAACCTTACAATTTTAAAATGCACATTGAAAGAATAAGAATAAGGTAATATTTTCCATTAATTAAAACCTTGATGAAGTTTATTTTTATTTTTTAATGATAATACTCGATGCTGTCCAGATTGGGTGAAAATAGCATATCCATCTATGTTAGGAACCCTGTAAATTTGTACAATTCCAGAAAGCAAACTGGACACCTGAGTCTTAAGCCAAAAATCATCCCCAGGCCCTTTGACCCCAAAATTCCCCTTCTAGGAATCTATCCTAATAGAATCTTCCTATAGACAGGAAAAAACATATTTACATGAGCCATAACAGTAAAAAATTAAGGGTAAAAAGGCTAACATAGTAATGAGACTAATTCTATAAATTATGGAATGATCACAGTATGGAAATTTATACAACCATTAAAAGGATGATTTTTGTTTAATTTTCCTTTTTATTGAATATTGGAGTGATATTGGTTAATAAAATCATGTAGGTTTCAGGTGTATCATTCTGTAACACATCATCTGTATATTGTATGGTGTGTTCACCACCCCAAGCCAAGTCTCCTTCCATCACCATTTATCCCCCCTGTACCCTCTTCTACCTTCCCCACTTCCTTTTCCCTCTGGTAATCATCAAAAATTATGTTTACAAAGAGCTCTTAAACCACAAATTAAAAATATAGAATTGTATTAATTATGATTACAACTATATGAAGAAAAACATGCATGAAAATAAGACTGAAAGAAATGCACGCAAATACTAACAGTATCTGTATTAAGTGGCAAGGTTTTGTTTGCCTTTTGCCTTCTATTTACCATAAATTGTGCAAGTTGATTATATTATTTTTATGAAAAAGACCCATTTTCACCAAAACAAACAAGCATCATTTCCAGAAACATTTCTAATGAGATTCCTTATACAGGATTGGTGATCACAGTGAAGTTTGTCTTGGTATACTGGCTAGCCTGTCCCTTCTTCATGGTGCCCACTCCCAGGCTACTCAGGATCCCCCAGTGGGGATCTCCCTGGACCCCAAACAGCATCCTTTTGTGCACACCCTCACTTATATTGTTCCTTTGTTATTTCATTTATCCATAAAAAAAGAAACCTGTATTAAATGCCTACTTTGTACCAGGCACTAAAGATTCAAATATGAGTAAGATAATACTAGTCCTTTCACAAAGGGTTTGACTGTGTGGGTTGAAAGAGATACACAGGTTAGCAACAATTTATAAAACCTTGTGATAAGTCAGTCAGCCAAGATATAAACAAAGTACTGTGAGAGCAGAAAGGAGGAAACATCTAAGTCTGCCTGGAGACAGGGAGGGGGGAGCGTCCAGAAAGAGAGAACAGCTTGTGCAAAGGCAAGGAGATGAGAACGGTGAGAGGTTGTTACATTCTTAAAGCTGTATAAAGGAGATGGAAGGAGATAATTCTGGATAGGCAGGGGTGAGATCATGAATGTCCCTGTTAGCCATGTTAAAGAGCTAGACTTTCTCCTGAAGGCAAAAGGGGGCTACTGCAGGGCTGTAAATAGGGAGTGACACAGTCAGAGCTGCAGCTTGGAAAAATCACATAGAGTAGTGAAAAGCCTGGTTTGGATACAGAGCCTGAAGTAAGTAGATCAGCCAAGGGGCAAGAGATGCTAACACAAATTAGTGTCACTAGAGCTGGAGCAGGGGATGGATTTTATGTGTAGAATTGACAGGACTTATGGGAATTTTTTATTGTAATGGAAAAGAAAGGATTTAAGATAGCTCTGAGGTTTATGATTTGGGTGAGTGTGTGCATGCTGGTTCCTGACAGAGAAAATAATTTCAAACATAGGAAACTAAACCTTTTGACAAGAAGGGAAGTTGTCACAAGCCACTTTTCTGAGCTTCTTTTTCCCATAGACTTTTAAGATAATATTCTATATATTATTGGGGTAGGGCTTAAATTTCAAAGATCAGATAATGTTGCTTTGCCAGGGGAAAGGTAGGTAGGAGTTTATCAATCAATTATTTACATAAATGACATTTTATCCAAAAAAATCCAACCCTATTTTTGTTTCCAAAATTCTTTTTTGCCCACTTTTCTTCATGGTCAAAGTCACAGATCTCAGAAGTAAATGCTGACCAGATAAGTAAAGTGAAGTATGAGAAGGATGAGAAGTCTTTCTATAGATTTTGAACTGAGTTAAGAGAAAAAATCTTACCATGTTTTTTTAAAATGTTCTTCAGTCAACCCAAGAAGAATGCCTAAGCCCAACCAACAAACTGCATCCACAAAATGACCATTTCAACCAAAGGTACATGCACATAACCTAACCTTAGTCCCAGAGTACGCTTCTAGCAATCCCCCATTCACAATTGCAGGTCCAACACCTGTTAGCCAGAGGTTATCATCCTAACACACACAACCAAGCTGTGGCTTCATTTTTCTAACATAGCTCCCCCTCTCCCCTTGTCCCAATTCAGACATTGTTGTACCTGTTTTGGAGCTGCAGCTATTTCTTCTTGCCGAGGCTTACCACATCTGATTATCCGAAGAGTATAGCTGGTTCTTTCTCCCAAAAATCAAGACGGAAATCAATCCCTCTCCCCCTACCCAAATAAGGTAAGAACAACCTCAAAACAACACCAGGAAAAAAGAGAGAGAGAAAAAAAGCCTTTGAGAGATGAGTCAGCCTAAATGCTTACAATTCTGAAAGAAATCAAAGGCCTTAGAATAAATCGTTTGTCATTGCCTCCTGCTCAAAGATACAGGGCTAAACCTAACAGCAATCATATGCTGCAGTTCTGCCAGCAAAATTGACGCTGTCTTGCTTACCTTCAACCCTCTCAAGGCACCAGAAAAATACACGACAGAAACAGTTAGGAAGGCCAAATATGCCCAGAAAAAAAGCAGAAGGGTAGAGTTGGGAGGGGGAACCAGTAAACAGACTTCAACACTATGAAAGAGGCATATAACAGATTCTTGAGATGTGAACATTTGCCCTCAGGTCTGACTTTCCAAGCTGAACACAAAAGGAGGTTCCTTGTAGGAAATAGGGTGCCAAGGGACCTTTCTTGCTCCAAAGTGTCTTCTCCTTCCCCCTGTAACATGGTGCTGGCCTGAAGTGACCATGACATCAAAAATATACTCAAGATGAAAGGTGAAAGCAAGCCCTCTTTTTCATAAACAATATCCTTAGACAAATATCTGTCGTGGCCACTGCAATTGGAGCTAAATAGAACTGAGTTCAAAGCCAAGCTTTATTGATTTCCTAGCTGTGTGACCTTAAGATAGTTGAGTTCTCTGAGCCTCAGTAGCTTCCTCTATAATATGGGGAAATGATGCAGTACCCATTGCAGCAGTTGTGTGAGAATCAAATGAATAATATATGTATGATATTTAACATCGGTCTTTAATAAACACGTTGATATTGAAGGTATTCTGCAGAGGGCCTGACTTTACAGGAAAATATCAGGTTTCAAAAGTAATCACATACAATTAGAGTTTGTATAAATACATCTAAGGACTTACTCTGTTCTCTCTCTGCTAAATTTGAATTAAATTAAAACAGGTAAAGAGATCTTGAGAGATTGTTGGGAATAGAAAATCTTCCTTCTTCAATCTCTAATGGCATCAGGGCCATCACCTAGACCAAAGCTTCCATTCTACAGTTCAGAAAACTGAAGCTCAGACAGGAACAGGGATTTGCCCAAGGCCACACAGCAGTTTAAAAGCAGAGTCTAGACAAGAGTCTAGTTCTTCTCAATCCTAGGGCTCTTTCCTCTGTTCGATTCACCTTTTATGTTACTAACTGCAAAAATTGCATAGATAAATTATTTAAGTCAGAAGAATGGACACATAATCAAAACCCGATTCCATAAATCCAGGGGGAGTCATATCCAAAGGCAGACAGCCACCACAAATTACAATCTCTTTGTAAAATAAGTACAATCATCATTATATA
>VMDR010029049.1:0-12916 GCA_007922815.1 Macrotus californicus | reverse complement strand
CAAACCTACCAGATAATGGGAATATTCGTTGTGGTACTTTCCCACAGCACAAAACACTGCTTCACCTGTCCTCATAGAAATGCTCTGTTTCCTTATAGGGACACCAACTATTAATTACTTCAAAACCATTTTCCATTGGTATCTAGATACTATGGCTTTCAGTTTATAAGGGATAGTGACTCTCTTCTCTCAGTTCAGAGAAAATGAATGAAGAAATGAGAAGTTTTGGACCTGAGAAAATACCACACAAAGACCTCTAAAATGGAATTTGAGTCAGCCATATACCACAACAGAAAGCATTAACTATGGCAGAATAAGAGCCATCTTGTGCCCACAATGTGCACGTTGCCAGGTGATACTGTCCACCTGTTCTGTCACTCTGCTTTCCCAGGTGGCCTTGGAAAGCTTTTAGAAGAAAAACGCCTGGATCCAAGAGACCACAAGAAGGTATAAGGTGACACACATGTAAGATACAGAGGGTTATCGTCAGGTGGTACCTAATGCAACTCCTGCCTACAGATGTTTGTCTGTGCCCTAGAATTAATCCTTTTCTCAGAGAATCCCAGGCTGTTCACAGAATTAAACATTTTAGGAGCCAACTTCCTTCTGTAGATGCCTTCCTTCACTAAGAATCTGGGAGACAAATAAATACAATATATCTTGTGGTATGAAAATACAGATACAACTAACTTAATCTCTCGGTATCCATGATAGAATCATATGGGGAGGGGCGGATAAAGTGGCATAGAAGTTTAATAACACTGATAACTGAAAATGTCAAGTAATTAAAAAATCTAAACAAGTAGCTGTAGTCTTGAATTCCAACCCCTGTCTGCTCCTGATTGACTGCCATAGTTGGCTAAAAACAAAGATCAGAGGAAAAATGTCTGTGGAAGATCATTCACTTTTAATTCACTACAACATTCCCCAAGTTTCAAAAGTTTACCCAAGACTTCATGACAAGGATCAAGAATCTTGCCCCCAAAATCCAGGGCAACATTTTTGTGATCTCCCCTCAGTACATAGAAAGATGGCTCCACAGATAGTCATTGTATGTTATTGTGAAACATTGCTTAGTTCATATGCTCCTTAGGAATCAAGTTAAAATTTCTATTGTGGAAACGTGTGGGTTCCGGGTAAGGTAAAATCAGCCTTCTGTTCTTATTTTCCCCGTTTGCTGTTATCCATTGTAATAATGTACATTTTAGCACAGTCCATCCTGAAGATCTGAGACCAATTTAATGCTGTTGGTATGTTTTCTCCCTTCCTCACCTCTCCTTTCCTCACAGGATCAGGGCTCACAGAGATTTCATGTTTAGCAAATAACCAGTTAGGGTCAAACCAGGTGGGAAAGTGAGGAGAACCCTCAGTCATCATTCAAACACTGTAAGGGCATGGCTGTTCCTGTTCCGGTGGATATATTCTAGCTCTTCCCAGAAAGAAAAATCAGTGTGACTCTCCCTGGACCCTCAGTTCAGGCAAGGTTACAGTCATCTGCTGAAGGAATATTCATTTTGCTCATTTTTAAAGTTTGTTTTAATTAAAAACTCCAAATCCTCTGATTTGCCAAGCTAACTTCCTCAAGCCACTAGGGGAATGGGACTATTTCTGGCCCAGTTCCTCCTTGCGTCAGCCCTACCTTAGCCAGTCCAATCTCTTGGGCAATGAGACCCATTACGGGACTGTGGCAAGTCACTTTGTTCACCACATTCATGGCGCTGAAGCACTTCCCTGCTCGACATCAAAGGATAGGAGTTTGCTGGAAAGCTAATTCTATTTGGGGACATAAATATAATAACAAAAGCTTCAAGTTCTATAAGATGAACAATTATGGTTTCAGAAAATGTGATTGTACAGAAATACCTGGTAATAGCTATTAGACTTGGAAGTGTTCACTCTACCCAAAAAGAAATCAGATGCATGGGAGAATCAGACCCTCTCAAAACAGAGTCCTGGCTTCAGCCCCAGCAGGCGATTTGGCAAATATCTTCCTCCTATTTGTCTTATCCCTTTCTTGTTTAATTGAGGTGTGGTTTACATAGAGCTATGCCTCTTTTTAAAAACCCAAGTCTTAAAAGTAGAAAAGAGAAGTCAAACTTAAGAACTAGAAATCAAGAAGTACTATTTTCACCCCAAGGAGAAGGAATAGTTTAATAGATCAATAATTTTTAATTCAACATGAGACTTTATCTTGACCAAGTTAGTGAAATTTTGATAAAGTTTATTGCATGGTTAAATTTAGATATTTCAATTTCTTAAGTGATAGTGGCTTTATACACACACACACACACACACACACACACACACACACACACACACACTATCAGCTTCAGCCCTTCAGACCTCTTCCTGGGTTTCAGTTCCAGGCCACACCAGAGCTGCTTATTTGTTGAGTGTTAGTTCATGTGACTTCAATTAGACATAATTCTGTCCAATGACATATCGTAACAGTTAATGATTTTGACACACAAAAGATAGTTGAATAGTTCTTTTTCATTTGAAATGAGAAACACACATCTTTTTATATAGAAGTATAAGGAAAAATGGCTTTATTAGTAAGTCCTATTGTTGTAGCGCCTTTTTCAACTAGAGGGTTTCTCTTCCTTCAGCATAGATGCAAATTTAAAGTGGTCTGTATATTTTGAATGGTGTTCAAAAATAATAATAGCTAACATTCATAGAGAATTTACTATGTGCCAGGCATTTTCTAAGGACGCTGTATTAATTCATTTGATCCTCTCAAAAAACTTTGCTGTAAAATAGGAAAATGGAGAAGTTGCAGGTCTTCTCCAAGCTAGGACAGAAACGCAAGCAGCCTCACTGCATTGTCATGAGCTCAAGCACCGCACTGTTCTGTCCTTTCAGAAGACCTTTTCAGTCATCTGCGTGGGAGCAGCAAACACACACACACACAGCCGCACTGCTGCGCTAACCCGCCTGGGATCGAATGCGCACTCTCAGATCAGCACCGCCAGGAACCTAGACTGTCGTCACAGTGGCGAAATGATTTCGTCACTAAGCCAGGGCATTTGAGAACTGAGAGGAAATAGAGAGCTCTTTTTGGAGCTTTTCTAATTCTTTCTAATTCTTATCAACCAAAGCAGCCCCTCCAACTAAAATTTTCTTCTGCACTGTGGACATCCAATTTTATTCACCTTATTCAGCTGAATCAGCATTCCTAATATTTCCAATATGAATCTAAGGCACTATAAACACTTATAAACTGACTTCTGCTTCTAGCTTGTCCTTCTTGCTGTTACAAGAGAAATCTTTCTTTCACCTCAGCCTGTTTATGTCACTCCCCTGCAGTGAGCCATCCATGGCTCTGCTGCCGGGGTCAGTGGTTCTCAGACTCATACAGCAATTCCCTGTGGCGAAGACTGCTCAACTCTGTGAATTTACTAAAACCATTCAACAGTACACTTTAAACGGGTTCATTGTATGGCATGTAAATTATGTCTCAGTGAAGCTGCTATCTAGAAAAACTTATGGAGGAATTAAAGCATCTGGAAGTCACGGCATGCTATATGTAATATCCTGAAGTGTTGACCCAAAAGCAGTTTTTCTAGCAGAAAATAAGACTATGATCTATACCAGTTTATAAGATTAAAATTCACTACTTTACAACTATTTTAAAAGAAGCAGGTGGTTGAGCTAAGATAATTAACAGTTTCTAATGTTTGCCATTAATATTAAATTGCCACTTGTTATATTATTTTATTGCTTACTACTATTTTCTAGGAAACAAGCATTAACACCAAAGATAAGAAAAATTTGAAAGGGAAAGTTTAAAATTAAGTACGTCCTATATAATACTTTGATGTTTTGTGGTTTTTTTTTTGTCCTCAAAAGGAGACTTTAGTAAAACATCTATGTCTGGAATAACACTAAGGTTGTCTGAAGGAACTTTGACAATCTCTGGCATCCTAGAAAATGCCATATCATAGCTGACATATCATAAAAGACTTTTTTTCAACCTGGCCTCAAGTTACCTTTCTACCTTTGTCTCTTTCCACACCACCTCATTGTGTCACAAAGCAATGGCCACGCATCCCTCACAACCACAAGTGGCTAAGTATTCCATGAACACATCCTGCAGCTTTGCTGCTGCTCCTTCTGGAATATTCTTTCCTCCTTTCTCCATTTGGCCTGTCAAGGCCCATCTAATTTTCATTTTGCCTTCTTGACAGCCCCCCAACCTCCAGGAAAAGTGCCATGAGAGCAGGAAACATGTACATCTTACTGAATGTTGTATTTCCAACAAAAACATAGAGACTGATACATAGAAAGTGCTCCACAAATATCCCCTTCTTTGTGTTCTCACAGTCTTGGTGCACACGTCTACCTGCTTACCTCACTGTTCTGGAATTAGTTTTCAGTGACCCCACCCTCACACTCTCTGTCTTTATCACATATCAGATGATCCATAAATACCTAGTAAATTTAGATGAGTTGAAAATATATTTTCTAATCTCCATGATGTTCAGGTCTTAAGGAAAAACAAAACACTCAAACAATTTAGTAAAATACTATCTGGCAAAACTGTAAGTGGGATGTGGGCCCAGTATTATGAGAATTCTGATGAAGGAGCGCTACCTCTTCTGAATTGTAGGTCTCTACCCTAGAATCTTCTGATTTGAACTGTTCTAGGGACATTTGAACCGCCCCTGGAAAAATAAGAGTAATTTTACCAGGAAAACAAGAGGGATTCTAAGCTAAAGGAATTCAGCAGCAACACAGAAACTGAGAGGTGGGTTGGTGTGACTTCAATGGAGGGTTCATGGCAGGGATTGGTTGGCAGGAGGCTGGAACAATGTGCTGGGCCTGGCAGGCCTCCTGGCCTGAATCTTATAACATGAGCAAGAGGGTGATTTGATCAGGTCTGTGTTTTAGATCTGTTTTATCTGTGCTCACCCCCTCTTCTGCCCTGCCTCCTCCCAACGCATGTCCATCATGTAAGAGAGTTGACCAGAGTCACAGTTATGACATGAGGACAAAGGCCAGAACCACCTGAGTTCTCATGAGAACCAAGTTGAAACCCAAGACTGTGTTCTGACCACGGAGCAATCAGCCGACACCCGCGCTATGCAAATCACACGCTGAAGCAGAAGTTAAGAATGTGGCAGAACCACCAAAGCTGGTTTCATCATTCGCTAAGACTCCTGGCCTCTGTGAAGCCCTCCCTGATCTTCCCAGTCCAAAGGAAACTCTCCTCTGAAATACTCTGGAGTGCTTAATTTTGTACTTACGACACTTTGAAATTTTTTTCTTGCATTATGGTTATTTTGTGCTCATTCCTGGTGCCACCTTTTTTTTCCCTTTGCCTCATTTTAAAAGCTTGCATATAACATAATGCAGCTTTAAAAGATACCTTGGGAGCAAGAGAGGGTATAAATCACTCATCAACAAATCTTCCCAGGTTTTAAGTTTCAAGAAGAAAGAGATCATGTCCCACTCACCTATATAAACCCTATGGCACTGAGCAAAGCATATTGGTTGCATACATTGATGCAGTGATAAAAATATGGTAAAGTAAAAACATTCTTTGGCTTTTAAAGTTGATATTTTTATAATTTTTTTCCTTGAAAAACACCCATTTCCTAAAGTATTTGCATAGATGTTTACCTCTTATTCTTTTAAATTTTCATCTCTCCTAACCATGGCTCCACTGTCTGGGGATGTCCCTCTTTTTTCTTGATTTGATTTGCCAAAGTTTCATCCCTTGCATAGGCCTCTTTGGAAAAAAACGACACTTAGATTTCTTTATTATTCCTATTTTAATGTTTTTTAATAGAACAGAGATATGTTATTTCAGCAAAATTATAAAGTAAAACTACAAACAAAAAATATTTGACAGTCACTGAGACACAGTTTTGAAAAGAAAGTTAAGAGTAATCAGCATAAATACAATAAGTTATAAAGATTTGTTGGCATTTAAATGGGGAGGGGAGATAACCAGAAGAAATATAAAGACACTTTTAAAAGACATCATCATTGCCACGGCACATGAAAACATTTCCGTAAAAAACTCACAGACTCCACGTGGACATTTCACTTGTTAGTGCTCTTGAATCTACATTCTGAAATCTTGACGCTCTCATTTCAGACCCACAAAGTTCATCCCCAGTCCCATCACAAGCACGTAAGAGGAGCACTTCCTATTAGAGATACAGCACTTCAGGCTACTATTTAATCTTAATTGGCAACAAGTTTAGTGCAAATGAAATTATATTTAGCAGCTTAAAAAAACTCCTGGTGGGGAGGTCTTCACCCCTTTATCCTCATTGCTTCCCCAAAGCGAAATCCTTTCTCTCCTTTCATAAGCGTGAGCCTTGGCCATTCAAACCTATTGAAGACTGATGTCGATTCCGCTGTTTGTAACATGGGGAGTTTCCGTGAAAGCTGGTTTCAGTCACTAGGCAAGTTAGCCAACAGTGTTTACATTTGGAAAGTTTACCTTAGGTTGATTTAAGGCCTGAACACCAGTCATAACTGGATCTTACCCAACAGCCTCTCTGATGGCAGAGAAGAGTCCCAAAGGGGGCACTAATCATTTCATGCGTTAGCCTCCATAGGTTGCATCTAATGGAAGACCAGGAGGGAGCTGAGGAATCTCTTAAATCAAATTTGGCTCTCAGGTAATACGTTTATTTCACTGATTTGAATGGGAAAGGAGGGAGGGAGAAAGGAAGGAAGGGGAAAAAGAAAACAAGAATGAAAGAAGAAAAAGATTTTTAAAAGAATGAAAAAAGAAAAGAGGAGCCATCTGATTTCAAATCTGGTGCTTTCCATTCTCAGCCAAATTATTCTCCAAATGAACAGATGCCAGAATGCTACCAGCCAGAGGATTTTGTCTGAGCTTTGTCAATTCCTCGAAATGCCTCCCTTCTTGACATCTGTTCCCTCTCTAGCCAAGGCCTGGTACTGCTGCTTCAGAAAACAATGTGGCTTACTGTGCCCGGATCTGAGGTGCAAGGGAGGAGGAAGAACACACACTGGGTTTTAAGCACCTGACTCTGCCCTTTGTAGAGGTTTCACTGGCCCAAGGACTTGAGCTGTCAGAAAGCTTGAATGATCCCTGAGATCCACGGTGTGCTGACAAAAAATCCAGGCAGGTAAACACTAGGTAGGCCATCTCACTTGATCTCTCTCTTTACCAACTCCTCAGCACTTTTTCTATTCCCCCTGAATCCCCTCACTGAGTAGCTAAAGGATGGGGGTGCGGTGGCTGCATGTTGGAGAGAGGGGCCCACCTTAGTCGCTGTACTCTTCTCTTTCCCTCGGAGTGGGGAGTTTCTCATACTGGTTGGCCAATTTCCATTTGTTGTGCTGACTTTTGAGTAATGCAGCCAAAGAAGTCTTTCGGGTGATATTTCTAGTTATATCCCGGCTCTTGGCCTTCCTGGTAGGGGAAGAGCTTCGGACTAAGGGATAGACAGGAAAAATAGGCTTGCCCCGAGGGGCTCCCAGGAGCTGCCATATTTCTCCAGAGGTATTACTAGACAGATACTGCCACGGCTTCTTCCCACTGCTGTCCCGGACATTGACCCGAGAAGCCAGCCTTTGCACTAGCAATTTCATGACCCCCTGGTGGCCATGAATGGCTGCAAGGTGCAGAGGGGTATATCCACAACCGGACTTCACATTTACATCAAGAGCAATTCCCGCTTTCTGGGCGCCCAAGACCAAGTCCTGAAGGGCTCTGAGGTCACCATGTTTGGCTATCCAGTGCAAAGCAGTGTACCCAGTTAAGAAGTCCTTGTGCAGAGCCAGCTGCGGATCCTCCCAGAACAAAGCCAACACCTGAATCCAAGAGCCAGTGGCAAGCTTCACAATCCATTCATGCTCCCTGGCATCTAGAGGGACCAGACATGACTTGTGCTCAGGCCTATGCGGGACCAAGGCTGCGGGCTCCTGCCTACCTCGGGCCCACAAGCTGTGCAGCCGACCCTTCTCCACAACAGCAGCCTTAATGTCAGCAGGTCCGGGTATCAAAGCAGCATCCACCCTGGGGCTGGACGCTGCCGCTCCTGCCGTGGAGGGTTTCCTGGATCGTGGTGGGCGCCGACTCCTTTTCAGCAAGTCCTCCTCAAGACACTCCTCATCGGAGGAGGAGGAGGGTTGGGCTCTTCCTGCCCGAGAGCTCCTCCTAAGCGATCTCCTTAACTTGGGAGCTGGCCAGGGCAAAGCCTCCTGCGAGTGGCCTACAAGGCCATTAGCCCCTATTGGGACCTGCTGAGAGGTATGCCCATCCTCTCTGTTCCTGAGGCCCTGAGGGCTCCTGCTGGAGCTGACCTCCTTTGGAGAAAGGCAGAGAGATGAATTCCTGAGCTTTCTCCAATCTGGGGTGCCCAGGACACCGTGCAGCCCCTCTTCAGAACCCCCAGGGGACTCTTTGGGTCCACTGCTGCTCTCCTCACTGCTGTGGTTCTCCTGGTCCACAAAGTCATCCAGTTCTTGGAGGGACAGCTGACAACGAATGCTACGAAAGACTGTCAATGGAGGATTCCCGGGCCAGGATTCCGGAATAACCGGAGAGTGAGAATGAGGGGAAAGAGAGGGGTCTAAAGGCGCCGACTTAGGTTCTGGGACCCAGAATCCCAGCTCCGAGGGGAAGTCGTCTGGCAACACTGACCAGGCTCTGATGGGACCCTGGTCCCGGGCCTCGGGTATGTGGGGATGTCTGGCCACCCATTCTCGAGTGCGTTGCTGCTGTTGCTGCTGCTGCTGGGGCTGCTGTGCGGAATAATGCAGATCGCCCGGTGTCCACAGCTCCCGCTGATCTCGGGGAGAAGGAGGGCGGGACGAGGGGGCGGGCTGGGAAGCCCCGCTCCCAGTAGCCTCGATGGTCGGAGGAGGAGAGAGGGGCTCTGCGGGCACCAGTGCGGGCTCAGCGGGAGCGCCTTCCCGCTCCTGCCTGGGAGCCCCGCGGTCATCTTGGACAGCCGGAGCCCGCGCCGTCTCCTTCCCAGCGGTGGCGGGGTCCGGGAGTGCGCTGGGCAGCGGCGGCGGCCGGGGGAGTTCCCCCGGGCCGTTCTGAAGACTTTCCCAGGAGCAGCGGCCCCGCGTCTCCACCGCCGCGCATTTCGCCCCGACCTGGGCAGCTGCCGCCGCAGCTGCGGAGACCTGTGCCCTGTGGCGGGAGCCGCGACTCAGTCCGCCGCCTCCCGGGGCCGCCAGCCCGGCGCCGCCGGCGGGGAGTCCATTGCAACCTGGGTCGGCCGCTCCGGCTGCGGCACCTGCTGGCTCCGCCTCTTGCTCCTTTTCGCGCCGCCGCCGCCGCCGCCTAGGCTGCTGCTGCTGCGGCGGCGTCTCCTCCCGGCGCTCGCCTGGCGGGGAGCAGGGCGCAGCTCCACCTGCAGGGGCGGCGGCCGCGGGGAGGTCGCTGGGTCGCTGCAGCCCCTCCTCCCCCAAAAGGTCCCTGTACTTCTTCTTAAGTACCACGTACTTGGTGCCGTCGGGGTCCTGGCGCACTGCGGCGACCGAGTTGACAAAGCCCTTGAAGAGCTCGCGACGGCGCTGGTGCTGGCTGGGGGACGCGTCCGGGTCTCGGAGAAAGCTCTTGAAGTGGCTCACCAAGGCGGCGTTGGTCACTCGGCCCCCCGCCTGGCACAGAAAGTCCAGTAGTGCCTCCTGGCTCAACTCCCGGGCCATCGCCGCCTTGTCGTCCCCTGGTCCCAGGGTGTCTGTGTCTCGCCTTCCCTGCGCTCTCCCCTGCCAGCCGAAACCTTGGCCTGTCGAGTGTCACCTGCACCCGGGGCGGCGCCACCCGCCTCCATCGGCCGCGGTGGCCGGCGCGGCTTGCAGCCCCCGAGCGCGCCCAGTGGGCGGCGGGTCCCTAGGGGAGAAGCCCCCGGGCCGAGCCCCGGCACGCAGCGCCAGGTGCGGGGGAGAGGGCGGCTCCCTGGCCGCCCCTGCGCGACACTGGCCTCTCGCTGTGAGCCCCGGCAGCGAAAGTTCCCGGGATAGGTCGGAGTCGGTTTCACCTGCGCCCTGGCAACGCCTCCTCCCGGACTCCGGGGAAAGGGTCCGACCCGCCTACTCCGGTCCCTCCGCCCTGTGAGGTCTCCGCGACCTGTGCGGCCCATCCCATGTGAGTCAGGCTGGTCAGAGGCAGGGCGAGCGCGGGTGGGTGAGGTCGCGAGCAGCCGGGAGCCCGCCACGAACTGCTCTGCGGACGCGCAGTGGCGCCGGACCCGGGAACTGGAAGGCAGGTAAGCGGCCGGCCGCTCCTTTGGGTCTCGGCCACGTAGGAAACAAAAGCAATGGAAGATCCGTTCCTGCCTTCTCCTTGAGCTGCACAAGTAATGGCTGAAGTCGAGGGATGGGGAGAAGGGTGCATGTTAACCAGCATTCTGCGGTCTCTCTAAAAGGTGGCTTTCTTTATGAATGCTGTGGGGTAGTAATTTCAGATCGCCTGAGGTCGGGGCGGAACACCCTTTGCACGCCAAACAGGCCTCTCGTGATCGGGGGATACTGCCCAGGTACCGGCAACAAGGGGTCCAAACACACTGAAGTCTGTGCTGAAAAGAAAAATCACTCTGAAGGTTACAGGCTCGTCTCGGCCTTTTTTTTTTGCTTTCTGATTGTCTCACGTTAAGGTGCAGGAAAAATCAGTTTGGTCATTGATTGCCCCAGCAGCTTAAATGACCAGTAATTATGCCTTGACAGTTAAGGTATCTGATGCCCAGTGTTACTTTGTTTTTATTTTACTCTGAAATTTGTGAACCAAAGGGATTTGTGTCCAGTCTCTTTTGCGTTGGCTCAAGTGAAGCTGTCTTTTCTCTCTGAATGTAAGCCCCCCCCCCCCATCCAAAATGCCATGCGTGTTACAGACCAGCCTGACCTGACCCCACTACTCCGGACATTAGAATGTCCCTGCACTCTGATTCTCCATCCAGAGGCCGTGACTCTCTAATTCGAGTCGAACAGTGGCTAGAGCTGTCTTTGTCATTGGCCTCTTCAAGACAGGAGAATGACAGCACGTTTCCTCACAGCTGCTTTCCCCCTCGTTTTGTCCTCACGTCGGCCCTGCCCTTTCTTTTGCTGAGGTCCTTGAGAGGGGGTCTTGTTGACGTTCCCAGGACACTCTCATTCGTTATTGGAGCCACTCACCTCTGGTCCCACCCCCTCGCCCATTCTTTCTTCGCTGTCTTCCCATTTCTTTCCGTTGCGATGCCCTCCTTACCCTCAGCTCCAAATGTGACGGCGAGTCTATTCCTTGAAATCCTGTGAGGTGTATGTATTTCCAGCGATGAAGTCTATTCCCTCCTGCTCTGTTATTTGCCACTCTTCTTTCCTATACCCTCATCTTTTCAATTTCCTTCTTTTCTCTGTCATTTCTGATTGCGTTATGAGTCCCTGTCTTTGTTTTGTTTGTTTGTTTGTTTGTTTGTTTGCCAAGGGAAGGTATGGGAAGTATGTTGGCCCCACAATTTCAACATGTTTTAACATAAATCAGTCTTGATTTATTTTAAGTCCCCAACAGAAACCTGGTACTTTTCTATGAATGAATTGCAATCTTCGGCTTTGCTCTCTGGGCCAGAAAGGAAAACTGGGAAACATTTTTGTCTATTTTTGGCATTTTCTAGATCTAAACCCAGTACCAGGTTGAGGGGGGTGGGTAATGGTTTCCACTCAGGTGGAACGTTGGTCTCAAGCCTTAGGAGGGTTATTAAAATAAAGGCTTTGTGTTACACTTCAGCTGCCTTTTGTGTTTGTTTCCTGGTGTTGTGTCTTTGTGGGGCCAAGGGCTGTGTGCACACACCTGGGGCAGAAAGGAGTTCAAATGGGAAATTCAGGCAGATGATTTAAGTGAAAAGAACCCCTCTTTGGCACTTTTCAAAATTTTTGGTTAAAAAGTAGGGTTTTGTGGCAAGAGGACTTAAAACTTAAAAGACTAGGGAGAAAGGAGAGTCATCAAGGACATGGTCATTAAAATGAGATTATCTTTAGCCAATGGTGAAATTAGCAGGCCTGGAGCAGAAAGGAGGGGAAAAAAGAAAAACATGAAATTGAGAAAAAAGAAACAATGCAATTGCTTTTGATTTCTGGATGCCCAGGTGGTTTAGCATCTGGACCTTCCCTCTTCCATTTTCTCTCTTGGTTGAGGAGATGGCTAATTGCAATGCTTTTTACCTCATCTCAGAGAACATTTTTATGTCTCCCTTAAGTCCTGGTCACTCTTTCCTAAAATATTTATGGACTACCCATGTTGCCCTGGCACTACTGAAAGTGGGTATAAAGATGAAAACATATTTAAGAACTCACTATTGTGAGCAACTAATGAGAGAAATGACCCAAACCTGTGTTAAGTAACTTAATAAAGATGTGCACCAGATGCTGGAAAAGTTGAGAGATGTTGTGTGAGGGAAGAACCCCAGCTCAGCTTGGGGGATCAGAATAACTTTCCAGTGAGAGACAACTTTGAGTAGAAGAGGTGAGGAAGAGGCAGAGGAAGCAGTGGTGCAAAAGCAAAAGATCTGGCTCAGCACAGAGTTTCTGGGGAACTAATGCAAATATATCTACTTGGCTTTAAAGAAGAGGATGTGTGGATGTGCTAGAAAGAAGACCGCAGAGTGGGAAGAGCCAGAGGGTAAAGGAGAGGGGCCAGGAGAGGAGTCTTGGAAGAATTTTTGGGAGGGCAGTGACCTGACCAGTCTTGTACTTTAGGAAGGTCATCCTGGAAGTTCGTGCTGGTTTGGAATCATGACCCACACTAACTAGTAAAAAAAGCGCATTGTAGAAAAATAGTGTATTTAACCAAATCTATGTCTCTTAGGATTGTGTGGTACATATTGGTTTCTGAAATGATAAAATGTAAAAAAAAAATGCCTCTTAAAAGTAGAAGAAATACAGCATGTTAAATAAGACCCTATTTTTAGGGGAAAAAACAGTGTGTGTGTGTGTGTGTGTG
>VMDR010029048.1:0-12908 GCA_007922815.1 Macrotus californicus | reverse complement strand
TTTTTTTTTTTTTTTTTAGGTTCGGCTGTTCATAATTATGAGTTTGTTGTCATTTTTACTGTTCATAGTTTTTATCGTATATTTCTTAGACAAGTCCCTTTAACATTTCATTTTTATAAGGGCTTGGTGACAAAGAACTCCTTGAACTTGACCTTATCTGGGAAGCACTTGATCTGTCCTTCCTTTCTAAATGATAGCTTTGCTAGATAGAGTAAATTGGATGTAGGTCCTTGCTTTTTATGACTTGGAATACCTCTTTCCAGCCCCTTCTTGCCTGTAAGGTTTCTTTTGAGAAATCAGCTGATAGCCTTATGGGAACTCCTTTGTAGGTAACTGTCTCCTTTTCTCTTGCTGCTTTTAAGATTCTCTCCTTATCTTTAATCTTGGGTAATGTAATTATGATGTGCCTTGGTGTGTTCTTCCTTGAGTCCAATTTCTTTGGGAGACTCTGAGCTTCCTGGATGTCTGTTTCCTTTGCCAGATTGGGAAGTTCTCCTTCATTATTTTTTTAAAATAAGTTTTCATTTCTTGCTCTTCCTCTCCTTCTGTCACCCCTATGATTTGGATGTTTGAACATTTCAAGTTGTCCTGGAGGTTCCTAAGCCTCTCCTCAATTTTTTGATTCTTGTTTCTTCATTCTATTCTGGTTGAATGTTTATTTCTTCTTTCTGGTCCAAATCGTTGATTTGAGTCCTGGTTTCCTTCCCTTCACTATTGGTTCCCTGTATATTTTTCTTTATTTCACTTTTTTCATAGCCTTCACTTTTTCCTCTTTTGCAACCATACTCAATGGTTTCTCTAAGCATCTTGATTACCAGTATTTTGAACTCTGCATCTGATAGGTTGGATATCTCTTCCTCAGTTCTGTTTTTGGAGTTTTGATCTGTTTTTCATTTGGGCCATTTTCTTTGACTCAGCACAGCTGTTCTATTTTAAGGGGTGGAGCCTTAGGCATTCATTCATTGCTGCATTGTGGCACTGTATGTGGGGGAGGGGACAGAGTGGGAACAATGTGGCTTGCTTGGCTCTCGCCCACTTTCAGTCACTTTCCCTGATACCAACAAGCAAATTGGGCCCTTCTGATGCTGGTTCTCAGGTGGGTGGGTTTGAGTATGCTCTAGGACCCTGTGGGTCTCTCCAACAAATTCTCCTGTGAGGCTAGGAGTTTCTCCCGCCACTGCAACCCCCACAGATTTTTACAGTCAAACGTTTTGAGGCTTTATACTCCCCGCACTGGAACCCTGGGTTGTGTGGTCTGTCTCACTCCCCAGTTGTCCCTTCAAGTTTATCCGCACATAATGTGAGACCACCTGGTCTGCCAGCTGCCACCTCATCCCAGTCCTCCAGCCGCCATCTTGCCACACGTCCTCTCCACCCAGCTGTCTTCACCCCTCAGTCTGAATGAATGTTTCTTCTTTAACTCCTTGGTTGTCGGACTTCCATACAGTTCAATTTTCTGGCAGTTCTGGTTATTTTTTTGTTTTTAAATTTGTTGTTGTCCTTCTTTTGGTTGTGCAAGGAAACAAAATGTATCTACCTACGCCTCCATCTTGGCTGAAGAGTTTCCACATTTTGACTATTGCAAATAAAGCTGCTATGAACATTTATTTACAAGTCTTTGTATGATGTATGCTTTCTTTTTTAGTGGGTAAACAGTTATTAGTGTATATTATTTTGCCAGAGCTTCCATAATAAAGTACCACAAACTAGATGGCTTACATAGCAGAAATTTACTGTCTCATACACATCTGGAAGTAGAAGTTGAAAACCAACATGTTGGTAGCACTGGTTCCTTCTGAGGGCTGTGAGCAAAAGATCTGTTATAGTCCTCTACCCTTGGCTTGTAGATGACTGTCTTCATGTTCGCATGGCATTCTCCCTCTATGTTTCTCTACACTTAAATTCCCCTTCTAATAAAGACACTAGTCATACTGGATTATGGCTGTAGGGTAAGTGGAGGCAGTCTGGCTTCCTCACTCAGGTGTCTGGGTAACTTAGGGAAGCAGTGTTCCCACAGCCTTGGAGGGCCTGATAAGTAGTGTTCTCATAGCCTTGAGACTGGGTCCGATAAACTGTTCCTATAATACGAAGTGGATTTGCATGTGCAGAACTATGTTATGTTATGTCATGTTCTGGCAGTTTTCCGGCTTGTTCCCCTCTAGTACTTAAACAGGTAGGGACTCCCTCCTGGGGGTGATGATGAGAGATACACGCAAGGGGACAGGTGCCACAATGGGTGCCATGCAGGGGAGCAAGGGCCATGACATGAGACATGCAGACAGACAGGCAGCTTGCAGTGTGCATGGCTTGCCCACCCGTGAACAAAGGCATGCAAGACATCCCAACGGCTCCATGAATATTATTCTGTCTGCATGAATACCATGGACCTGCTCAGCCTTGAAGGGTCACAATACAGTGGCCCCACACAATCTGAAGTACCAAGGGGTAAGACTTCAACATGAGTGAGAGGGGTACATTTCAACCTATAACAGAGTGAAATAGTTGGATCATATGGTAGCTATATGTTTAGCATTTTAAGAAACCACCTGACTGTTCCAAAGTGGCTCGAGTACCTTTCCCACTAGCAGTGTATGTGAACTCCAGCTGTTCAGTATCTTACCAACACTTGATATGGTAGGTCTTTTTAATTTTTGCTAGTTTAATTGTGGTTTTGACTGCACTGACGTTGAAGTTTTCACGAGGTTCTTTGCCACCCATTTTCTGGTAAAGTGCCTTTTTAAATCTTATGACCATTTTTTTAACTTTATTGAGATACAATTTATATACTATAAAGTTCACCTGTTTAAAATGTATAATTCAGTGGCTTTTAATATACTTAGAGAGTTGTGCAACTACCACTATAATCCGATTTTAGACCATCTTCATCATCTCGAAAAGTAAATTTTGTACTTATTGGCAGTAACTTCCTACCTATTATGACAGCCTTTCATCTTCCTTCGCAGCACCAGAAAAACATGAATTTATTTCCTGTCTCTACAGACTTTCCTATTCTGAATATTTCATATATAAGTGGAGTCATATAATATTGGGGTATTTTGTATTTTTCTCTTAGTATAATGTTTTTGAGTTTCATCCATGCTATAGTATATACCAGTCCTTCCTTCCATTTTATGCCTGAATTCAATTCCATTGCAAGGACAGACCACATGTTCTTTGTTGACATCATCAGTTCATGGACATTTAGATTGTTTCCATTTTGTAGGGAGGTATTACATTTTATGAATAATGCTGCTATGAATGTCAATGGACAAGTGTTTGTGTGGACACATGCTTTTGTTTCTTAGTTGAATAACTCAAGAGTGGAATTGCTGGGTCATGTGATAACTGTATGCTTAACTTTTTAAAGAACGGCCAAACTACTTTCCAAAGCAGCTGTACCATTTTACATTCCAATCAGCAATGTCTGAGGGCTCCAGTTTCTCCACAGCCTCACCAGCACTTGTTGTTTGTCCCTTCATAATAGCGGATGTGAAGTAGTATGCCACTGTGGCTTTGATTTCTATTTCCCTCACAAGTAATGATGTTGAGCATTTTTTGATGTGTTTGTTGGCCATGTGAATATTTTCTTTGGAGAAACGTGTATTCCAATTCTTTGCTCACTTTCTACTTGGTACTTGCTCATGTTAAAAATTGGGTTGTTTGCCCTGGCTGGTGTGGCCCAGTGGATTGAGCCTGGGCTGCGAGCCAGGGGGTCGCTGGTTCGATTCCCAGTCGGGGCACATGCCTGGGTTGCAGGCCAGGTCCCCAGTGGGGGGCACACGAGAGGCAACCACACATTGATGTTTCTCTCTGTCTTTCTCCTTTCCTTCCCCTCTCTCTAAAAATAAATAAATAAATAAATAAATAAATAAAGTCTTTTAAAAAAATTGGGTTATTATTGAGCTTTGAGAGATTTAATATATTCTAGTTACAAGTTCTTAATCAGACACATGCTTGGCATATATTTTCTTTCAGTCTGTGGCTTGCTTTTTCATTCTCCTAAGTGTCTTTCAAACAGCAGACGTTCTTAATTTTGATGTATCAATTCTTAAAATTTAATGGACTGTGTGTTCACTGTGGTATCTAAGAAAACTTTGACTAACCCTAGGTCACAAAGATATTCTCCTATGTTTTCTTTTTACACAAATTTTTAAAGATTTTATTCATTTGTTTTTAGAGAGAGGGGGAGGGAAGGAGAGAGGGAGAGAAACATCAATGTGTGAGAGATACATTGACTGGTTGCCTCTCGCACACCCCCAAACAGGGAGCTGGCTGCAACCCAGGCATGTGCCCTGACTGGGAGTTGAACTGGCGAAGGCGCTCAACCCGCTGAGCCACACCAGCCGGGGCTCTCTGGTGTTTTCTTCTAAAAATATTGTAGTTTCAGGTTTTACATACAGATCTATTTTGAGCTCATTTCTGTATATGGTATGAAGTACAGATCTATGTTTACTTTTTTGCAAATGGATATCCAATTGTGCTAACACTGTTTGTTGAAAAAGTTATCTTTTCTCCACTGAATTGCTTCCATAGAACTTCCTTTGTCAAAAATCATTTGTCCATCTATGTGTAGTTCTATGTCTGGACTCTCTTCTGTTCTACTGGTCTATTTGTCAGTCTTTTCTCCCATATCACAAGGTTTTTTTTTTTTAATCTTTATTATATATATTTTCCATTACCATTTAGCCCCCTTATCCCACAGGGTCTGGATTACTGTAAGTTTATATTTAAGTTTTGAAAACAGGTAGTATTAACACTTCAATTTTGTTCTAATAAGTTGTTTTTACTGTTGTTATGGGTGAAATAGTATACCCTCTATCACATCCTCAAAAAATGATATATTGGAGTCCTAACCTCTAATATCTCAGAATGTGAACCTCATTTGAAAGTAGGGTTTTTACAGAGGCAATCAAGTTAAAATGAGGTTATTAGTGTGGGCCCTAATCCAGTATGACAGGTGTACTTGTTAAAAGGGGAAAACCTGAATACAAAGACAGACTTGCACACAGGGAGAATGCTATATAAAGACTAAAGTTATGTTGCCACAAACCAAGAAGCTAGAAGAGAAGCTGGAAGTCAGAAGCTAGGAGGGAGACCTGGAAAAAATCTTCCCCTAGTCCCTCACTGGGAACATGGCCCTGTCAACACTTCCATCTTTATTTGTAAACCTATAAAACCACGAGACAATACATTTCTGTAGTTTAAACCACTCAGTTTGTATACTTTGAGACAGCAGCCCTAGCATCCTTATAACTATTGTTTTGAACTCTGTATCTGGTAGTCCGCTTGCCTCCATTTCATTTAGTTGTTTTTATGGAGATTTCTCCTGTTCTGTTATTTGGGACATATTTCTTCATCTCCCCATTTTGGCTGCTGCTGTTTCTGTGTATTGGGTAGATGGGCTATGTCTTTCAGGTCTTGGTAGAGTGGCTTTATGGAGACTAGTTGTCCTGTAGGATTCAGTGGCATAGCATCTCCAGTCACCTGAGCCAGACACACCAGGTATGCCCCCCATATAGGCTGTATGCACCTTTCTTTTGTAGTTGAGCCTTGACTGCTGTTGGTGTGCCACCGGGAGGAATTGACCCACAGGCGGATCAGCTGCAAGGGCTGACCACAACCACAGCAGAGGAGCTGCTGTGCAGGGAGCCGACCCCATGGGGCAGGATTTGCTTCAATGGGGTTCTGTTGCCCATGAGTCTGCCCCTTGAGTGTGTCACTCATGGAGGTGGTTGGGTGGTTGAAGCTGGCTACTGGGTGCAATGGCTCTGGGGCCTCCCAGAAGGTACAGGCCAAGGTGAGCTGCTGCCTGTTTCATTCCTGGGGTGACCCAGCATGACTTACAATGTGATCTGAAGATGGCTACTTGTGCTGGGCTTGGAGGTGCCTGGGATAGGCCAAGCTGCAAACCGAGTCCAGCTGCTGCTAGTGCTGTGCCTGAGACCACTTAGTGAGAGGTGTGGGCATGCCAAGGTAGATGCTTCCTGTTTTGGGTTTATGAACCTTTGAGAGATTTTAAGAAAACTGGCAGCATGAACCTAGACAGGCTGTTTATATGGAAAAGCCACTGGAGGCAGTTTGGGTGGGCCTGCAAGTTGGGTGGGGCGGGGCCTCAGGAAATCACTAGTGGGCCAGGTTGGTGGAGACTCAGATACGGTGCCCACCTGCTGGCTCTGTAGGGGGAGAGCTCAGCAGAGGAACAACGGCTTCTGCCTGCACTTCTGTCTGGGAGAAAGCTGCCCCACCAGCCCTTGCCCTGAAGCCAGATAATTCAATTTCTCCTGTATGTCCCTGGCATCTTTCAAGCTACGGCTCTAGCACTGGAGCTCAGAGCGCCTGAGTCTAAGTAAGTCCGTGTGTGAGCCCTTTAAGAGGAACTCCTGGGACTCCAACAGCCATCTTCTCACTCAGCCACATCTCCACTGGTTTCACAGCCAGAACTTACTGGGACTTCACTTCCTGGCACTGGAACTCTGGGCGGGGGGCCTGGCGTGGGGCTAGGACTCCTTGCTCTTCAGAGGGTAGCTCCGAAGCTGAGACATCCCTTCTGATTTTTAACAGTCACACATGGGTGGGGGACCAGCCTGTTCCGAGTCTCTGCTCTTCCTACTAGTCTTGACGTGGCCTCGTCTGTATATCCTTAGTTATTGGACTTCTCTGTGCAGCTAGACTTCAGGCAGTTCTCAATGAGGGTTGTTCTGTAGTTAAGCTGTAATTCTGATGTGGTCGTGGGAAGGTGCCAGTACTGCACTTACCTACTCTGCCATCTTGACCAGAAGCTGTAAATGATATTTTTAAAATTTCAATTTCTGATCACTTTTAAGAAATGTATTTGGTCTTTGTCCCTGGTTCCTGGCAAAGAAATTCTAAAACCTTTGGAATTTCCTGAGTATAGGAGCGCTTTTTGCCTTTTTGGAGTACACCTTTTTTATTCTGTGTTTAAGATTTTTTTCCCCCTCTATCACTGGTTTTGAGTAATTTGATTATGATGTGCTTTGGCATGGTTTTCTTTGTGTTTCTTGTGCTTCAGGCACATTGAACTTTTTGGATCTGTGGGTTTACAGTTTTTGTCAAATTTGGAAAATTGGGGGCCATTATTTCTTAGGTATTTTTCTGCCCCCAGCCCTCTTCTTCAGAGATTCAACAACATGTGTGTTGGGCCGCCGAAGCTGTCCATAGCACACGGATGCTCTTTTCACGGTTTTGTTCCTTTGACTCTCTTCTTTATGTTGGATGGTTTCTACTTGTATGTAGTTAAATTCACCAATCTTTTATTCTGCAATGTCTAATCTGCCACTAATACCACCCAGTGTATTTTTCATCTCAGATATTGTAAACTCTAGACATTTGATTTGTGTCTTCAATATCTTCCGTGTTTCTGTTTGACTTTTTGAATATTTGAAATATAGTAATAAGTTTTTAAAATATTCTTGTTTGATCATTCTAATCTATGTCAGTTATGAGCTGGTTTCAATCAATTGAATTTTCCCCTCACTGTGGTTTGTATTTACCTGGATTTTTTGTGCCTGATAATCTTTGCTTGGATGTCAGACACTGTGAATTTTACTTTGTGGGGTGCTAAATATTTTTGTATTCCTCTAAGTATTTTTGAGATTTGTCCTGGGACACAGTTAAATTACTCTGAAATGGCCTGTTCCTTTTGGGTCCTGCTTTCAGGATTTGCTAAACTAGACTGCAGTAGTGTTTAGTTTGGGGCTCATTATTCCCACTACAGAGGCATGGACTCTGTTAGTGCCACTACCGAGTCTCACCCTGATGATCTACAAATTATGAGGTGTCCCAGTCTGTAGAAATGGACACTATTACCTGCACTGTTTGAGTGCTGGGCACTATTTCTTCTAGTCCTCTTACATGAGGTCCCCTCCACAGATCTCCAGAGTTCTCTGCCAGTCTCCTCTCCAGTGCCCTATCCAAACTCTATGTGCCTTAGTCTCCCCAGACCCTCAGCAGGGTTGCCCCAACAGAGAGGGTCCATTAGGGTTTGCCCGGGCTCCCTTTCCCTGTACCACAGGCTGGAAGTGTTCTCAAGCCCAGACACTGGGGTAGTCAGAGGGCCCAGCTCACTTGTTTTCCATTTCTCAGCAGTCACTGTCCTTCATTACCTAATGTCCAGTGACTGGTAGACAGCTGCTAAATGCAAAAAGTCTCACACACAAAGAACACATATTGTATAATCGAAGTTATAAAAAATGTCCAGAATAGGCAATTCTAAGAATAAGCAATTCTAAGAGACAGACAGTACGTTACTGTTTGCGTGAGGAACAGGAATAGGAAGTGACTGCTGATGCATACAGGGCTTCTTTATGGATGAAAATGTCCTTAAACTGGATTATGGTGGTAGTTGTACAACTCTGTGAATATACTAAAAACTACTAAACTATATACTTTAAATGGGTAAATTTTATGGTATGTGAAACTTAACAAAGCTGTTTAAAAAAAGAAAAATACCCAAGGTATCCCTTATGCACACGAGTCTGACACACCCCCTCTAGTAGTTCCTACAGTTCTACTTGGGCTTTATCTCATTCCCCAGGCCCCATCTCTTCCTATATGCTGAGAACTCCCAAATATGCCTTGACGTGTTCCTTCTCTCCCCACCCCACCTCCCGGGCCCTCCCTCCCTCCCTGCCTCGTCTTTGACTTCTGAGTTCCAAAATCCCTGCTAAATATCTTCTCCTGGGTGCGTGAAGGTGCCTTAATATTTCAAAATCCAAACTCTCCATATATACCCAGTTAAAAACAACAACAGTAACAATAGCTACAACCAACCTTGCTCTATCTCCTATATGATATGGTGTATCATTCAACCCGCTGTTTCAAATTAAACACTCCAGATGTGTTTCCAAGTGCCCCATATCCCATTCTCCCCGAACATTTCTCCTGACAGACCTCTCCTCTTCAGACCCACTGCTACTGCCTGACTTCAAGCCTTCCTCGATCCTCTTGAGGAGACTCCTAACTGGTCTCCCTGTGTGCACTTTAAACCCTATTTGCCGTCACTTGTCCACACTGTTGCCACCGTGATCATTCTGAAACACATTATCAGACCGTGTTTCTCCTCTTCAGCAGATCCCTACTGTCTGTACAGGATTCTGTCTCTAACCTCCTCTCCCAGCATCTCACACACCCATCTCAATGCTCCAACATCTTCCCAGGAGAAGTGTATGGCTCTGGATACGCACAAAGCGTTCAGCCCTCTCATACGCATTCTTTCACACCCAGATGGCCTTTCTAACGAGTTCTATGTATGTCATGGAGCCATGGAGCTGATTGCACAGCCACATAACTTCATCAGGATGGAGGAGTAAACTCGGCATGACCTTTGGAGTCAGACAGGCCTGGAATCCAATCCAAACTACACTGTTTGCCAGCTATGTACACAAATGGGGAAAAAAACACCTATCCTGCCTGGGTTTTCCCCAATCTGCTCTTAAAACAACAAGATCCATGAAATCTTGTTATAATTTGCTAAGTCAGATTCAGTTTAAGGTAGAAAGACCCTAAATTATCTCCTTTAACTCTCTTTAAGGTAAAGCCAATCAATTGTTTAGTTTCTTCTTTGTAGAGAAATTAAGTTTAGTCATTACTTTTGATAACAAGACAATATTATAGCTGAAATGGTGACTTCCTGATTCAGTAAATATTTATTAGTAATTAACAGAGACACATGGGCACTTAAATCTTTAGCTGTAATTCTTAAACCCTAGTTTATTTTGGTTATAAAATATTTATATATACAAAGTACAGAGAATAAGACTGCAAACATACAACTTACTCAGTTTTAACTTTTACTATACTTGCTTAGATTTCACTTAAAAATCATCATTTCAACCCTAATGCTGCAGAGTCTCTACCTCTAATAAGCCAACACCAACTCATTCAGACTATCAACCTAAATCATACTAAACTTAAAGTAAGAAATAGCTGTGAAGTTGAAATTCAGAATTCTAATCCATCTTCATTAAGAAGGAGACATTTAGTCATTATGTCTCCTCAGGCTCCTTTTGGCTGTAAAAGTTTCTTAGACATTTCTCAAATAGTGGAATATAGTGGAAGATTACATCAGTGTTGACTGCAGACTGTCCTAGGAAAGCTGGTTTTTGCCTCCTGATTCCTATGTTCTTCTATATTATCTACTTCATCTATGGCCTCTGCTATCCCACTCTAAGAACTCAAGACCCAGGGGAAATCCAGTCCACAGGCTAGGTTGGGCCAATCAGATTCTCTTTACTTAGAGAATCTGAGTGTCAAGACATATCTTTTGCCTATCCTCTACATCAACACCAGTTATTATAAGAGCATAAATCATAAAGTAAAATGCACTTCTCATTCCCACACTTTAAAAATCTGTTGCCTATTCTTGAAACTCCTTAGCCTACAGAAGCCTGGTTTCCACCATCACCTTCTCTTCAACCTGGGCACCCAACACTCTAATTACTGTGTGGGGGATTAAAGATGACCCTACATCTTCGGCTAGTTCTCCCATTCAGAGGTAGAATCTGAATTTGGAGTGGCCCTGTGACTTGCTTTAATTCCAACAGAATGTAAAGGAAGTCAAGTTGTGTGACTGCTGAGGCTGGGCCTTGTGCTATCTGCAGCTTCTGCATGCTTGGAATGCTCCCTCTTGGGTCCCAGTTGCCATGCTGCGAGAAACCCAAGCCACACAGAGAGAGGTCAGGTGGAGGAGATCCTTGATGCCTGGTCAGCAGCCTTGGGCTGAGCTCCCAGAGGACAGGCATGTGAGTGAGTCATTTTGGACATTTCTGGCCAGTTGGTCCTCCAAGTGACTACAGCCCTTGCAAATACCACTTTGGAGCAGAATAGCTGCTTGATTGAGCCCAGTCAACCACAGAATTGTGAAAAATAATAAAAAGTTGTGTTGGTGTTTAATTTATATATATATATATAAAACACCTTTATTTTTTTGAACAAATTCAGATTAACAGAAAAATTATGAAGTGTTCCTGTATACTCTGAACTCATTTCCTCTATTAGCATCTTACCTTAGTACACTTGTAAAAATTAATGAGCCAATATTGACACATTATTATTAGCTAAAACCCATACTGTATTCAGATTTCCTTAGTTTTTACCCAATGTCCTTGATTCTATTCCAGGATTCCATCCAGTATATCACATTACATTTAGTCATTATGTCTTCTCAGGCTCCTTTTGGCTGTAAAAGTTTCTTAAACATTTCTCATTCTCCTGGACAGGCTTGAGGAGTACTGGCCAGTTACTATGTAGGACGCCCCTCTAATGGGACTTGCCTGATGCTTTCCTCATAATTAGAGGGGGATAATTGGGTCATAGACCATAGTCACAACCCTTACTTTTTTAAAATAATTTTTCCTTTTTAACCTATAAAACTCGGTTTCTCATCCTCTTACTCTTGAAGACCATTAATAAATTCTTTTTAAAATTTTTCTTGCTATGGAAAATTTCAAGTGCATACAAAGGAAATACAAATGAACCCCTACATACTCATTACCAAGCTTCAACACTTGTCAACATTCTATCATATTTGTTTTATCTATACTTCCATTCATTCTCAATCCCTATTAGATTATTATTTTACAACCCTTTCAAGTAAAGTGGACCTGAAAGTTGTAACTTTTATTGTAATTATAAGTTATAACAATGTAATTTTGACTAATGGAAATACCCATATAACCCATACCCCTATCACACATAAAACATCTTTATCTCCCCAGAAAGCTTTCTTGTGCTCCTTCTCTGTAGTGAGTTCTTTTCAAAAAAGAAAAAGAAAAAAAAGAAATCCAGATGTCTTCCCTCAATTAGCAGCCTCCTTAGCAGCCTCTGACAGTAATGACTCCACCTTTTTCTTGAAATTCTCCTCTTGATTTCTATGATGCAAAAGTATTCAACTTCATCCTCCACTCACGTCAGCTTCACCTTCAAAATACACCTCAAGTCTGTCTTTCTTCCACTTCTAACACCAGTACAATAATCCAGGCCAATATCTTCTCCCTTCTCTGAATGACAACTACCTTCTTACTACCCTCTGCCTCCACTCTTGCCTCTCCCCAACCCATTCTCCATACTGCGCCAGAGGGAACTTTTAAAAACACAAATCGTATCATGTTTCTTTCCAACTTAGCCTTCGATGGCTTCTCAGTGTACAGAGGATAAATCCACATTCTGTACCATGATTGCTGAATCTTTCCAAGCTGTCTGCCACCCTCTCTAACCCCCTATTACCAGTTGGCCAGTTGTGATAGTTCTTAAGAGAGGCCGAGGGCTTTTGAACCTGTTTCTTCTGAAGAAACACTGTTCCAGCTCTTTACGTAGCTGCCTCCCTCATCCTTTAGCTCTTAGCTGAAATGTCACCTTCAAAGGGAGGCTTCCTTGACTACTCTAAGCTTATCCTCCTACTCACGCTATGTTGTATTACTTTATTTTATTTTCTTCATAGTACTGGCCATAATCCATAATTATTACCTTTATATTTGTTTCTCCCAGTAAAATATAACCTCCTTGAGAGTAAGAACATGTCTTTTTGGTTCATTGTTGTATCCCCTAATAAACACACTCAAGAATTATTTATTGAAAAAAATGGATTTATCTCAAATCACTGTCGTATAGAAAATTCCCTAATTTTTTACAAAACCAGCTACCTTTCCTGACTTTTTTCTGTTAACAGACAACCACAAATTATTGTATCATAGTACTATGATGAATTCCTGCACTAACATCCAACATTCCAAATACAATAAGGTCTTTAAACCAAGAAAAGCATAAGACAGAAAACCATAAAAACATAAGTTAAACTAAGACTGTTGAAGTTATAATCTAACATCTGATAACAGAAGCCTCTACTTGATGCAAGTATAAAAAGAATGTTCTTTTATCTGTTAGTCTAATTG
>VMDR010029047.1:0-12913 GCA_007922815.1 Macrotus californicus | reverse complement strand
TTTCCCTTTCTCATTGAAAAGTTAAGACAAACGGATAATTTGCCTGTGCTATTTCTTTGGTAAGTTATTGAAGCTGAATTTTTTGTGTTAGAATTTTTTGTTTTGTTTTTAATTTTTCTCACTCACATAAAGTGGGTAGAAGTAAATAAACATTTGCTATGTGGGCGTATATTTAAAAATATAGCTGATTTTAATAGTAAAGAAATAGATATATGTCTCTAGTTCAACCCTTGTGAAATTATTTGTGCTTATCGCTCTTTTAATTCCCTGACTTCTGACTTTTTGACGTTTCTTAGCTTTATTAATTTCTTGTAGATAACCATCGTTACTTGAGTATACGCCTTAGAAGTGATCCTTTAGCTATCCCACTGTGTATTTGTGCACACATGTAAAAGCACATAAAATGCTCACAATTTCTTGATATGTTGGTTTTACATTTAGAGACAGGAAAACTAAAGCCCAGAGGCATTCCTGAATACTATGTGCTATAATACCAAAAGCTTGAACAGATTTTGAGCGTCTAGCTTTGATAAAGAGAACTGAAATAAAATGCCTGATGTAGGTAACACTTTGTGTATTTATTTATTTATTTATTTAATTACTTTGTTGTTGTTCAATTACAGTTTGCATTCCCCGCCCCCCACCCCAGCCAATCCCACCCCCCTCCCCCACTCCAACCCTCCCCCTTGGTTATGTCCATGCGTCCTTTATAGTGTTTCCTGGAAACACTTCCCCACATTGTTCCCTTCCCCTTCCCCTCTGGCCATTGTTAGATTGTTCTTAATGATGTAAGTAACACTTTGTACCCCAGATTAGCTCTGGTAATAACTTTGGCATCAGAGCAGAAACAATTATTTTAGCCAACATAACTTTCCATTACAGAGGCTTTGTATAAAATAAATTCCCAGCACCTTGATTCAACAGTAATGTTAAATTATATACATAGAAAAATACACAAACATATATGCATGAAGGTATGTTAAATGATAGCGGTAAAGCCAAAGATATGTTGTTACACAGCCAAGCGTCCGTGTTGGTGGTAGGTAACTAAAACCCAATGATGATAGACCTAAGATGAGAGTATGACTGAGAACACAAGTTTTGGGAAGTGTCAGGAAATTTCTCCTTCCTCTTTTGTGATTGGGCCAAAGCAAATAAATGAGGTATTCTGCCCACGGGAGACAATATTTATCTAGATCACTGTCTAGTGCGGCTCTCAGTTTTAGTTAGAAACAAATGTATTCCTAGAGCTCTGACACAGCTGAAAGTATAACTTTGAGATATGGATCTAAAGAGGAATTGGATTCATTTTTCATCATCTCATGCCAATTTAAAATTTTTAAATAAGTTGTTTTGTAAGATATCTAAATATTTCAAATATCTGGGAATGCGATCCTGGCAAGTTACAGTGAAACTTTCAATTTTCTTGAAAATATACTGCAGGAACCCTAGTTCTTACTTACTGGTTCACTGGAATACTGAGAACTGTGTGTGACCATTGGTCTAGGCTTAAGTTGGATCAGCCCACCTTCCCTAATCTGGACTCTGGAAGAAATACATGGTCTGGAAAGGAGCCTGTTTAGTGTCCAGCGCCCATGTAAAGGTGTGGTTAAGAGCACACACTTTGGGCCAGACCTCGGCTTAAGTCTCAGCTCTCTCCTACTTTAGCTGTGTAATGTCTGGAAAATAACTTAAGGTCCTAGAGCATATTTGAAAAATGGAGATAGTAATAGCTAATTTACTAAGTTGTGATGTGTGTTAGCTAAATGAAATAATTTCTGTATGAAACTTAACTTAATGCTAGAAAATATGATTGGTTCAGATCCAACTACTAGACCTTCTTTTACCTTGAACTTGGGCATAGATACTCAGAGGGATTGAGGAAGGGAAATAATTTCTAAGTGACCTAGGTTGATTTGTTTGTTGCTTTAAAGCATTTAATGCCATCCTGTAAGATATCCTTTGCAACCAGAAATCTATGGGTATTTCACATTAATTTGTGTTTCTATGAACAGCGAGGTAAATTTAGCATGGTGATAAAACAAACAAACAAACATGGCCTCTGGAGCTGAGTTGCCTGGGTTCTAATCCCAAACCAAGCATTCACTAGGCTGTATGACCCTGGATAAGTTTTGAAATTTTCTTTGGAATCTATTTCCTCATCTGCAAAACAGAGATAATAACAGTACCTTCCTCATAAGGTAATAGTGGGGATTAAATGAGTTAATTTGGCAATATAGAACAGTGCCTGGAACTTGGTAAGCATTTTGTAATTGTTTGCTGTTATTATTTTTGCCTTGCTTACCTACCAAGTTTTCTACCATGTACATTAGACTGTGACTTTCCTTATCTTTTTAAATTGAGATATAATTAACATAGGACTTTCCTAGCCTTTGTTTCTCTAATACACAGATTTAGTCTTGATCAGCTAACCAACATTCCTTTCCAAAGCCTGCTTTTCTGAGCCTGCTTTCTGAACACGGCAGTAAATCCACGGACTCACAGATAATGTCCTAAAAATTTCTTGGGGAGACCAACCTATAACAAGTGCAGTATAACACACAGCAACATGATATGTTATGCTGTAGTCTTTTAATTTAATTGGAAGCCAGAGACTGGATGTAGTTTTCTTTAGTAAGCTTTAATGTTTTGAAAGTCAAATAGGTAAACTTCATGCATTATTATAACTTGAAATAGCCATACTAGTATTTCAAATTAATTATTATATCTAGTGAGTTATTTTTTAAGAAATCCTTTGGATGATCCATGAATTCCAATGTCACGAGAAGATAGATCAGTACTTAGCTGAAGTATGGTGAGGGTGTAGATAACTACCTACTTATTTTCTCTGAGACATAACGCATGCACAGTCTTTATAAAAGTTGGCCCTTGTGAAGCTCTTTCTGTCTGGGTTGACCATCCTGCATCCTACCTCATTTAATCAAACTTGGGGTTCAGGTGGACTCTTGGCTCTCCTCTTCACCCCGTGTCCTGCCATTATCTTGGCTGATGTCAGCACATCCTGATGTCTATTTTTTCCACACCCTGGCATATTCATCTTCAACCCCTTGGTTCTACAGCTACATTTGGATGTGCTCCACTTTCAAAATTTCCTGAATCACAATTATGCATTGTGATTATGTGTTATCAGTTATGCATTGTTAGATAGCAAATTACTCCAGAACTTAGAGGCTTAAAGCAATACATGCAAACCTAGTATGTTTTTATCCAGAGCATTAAAATGAACTTATTGATTTTAAATCCCTAAAATGAAGTGTCCTCTACTCCAGGACAGCTCTTGCCTGAGAATTTCTGAATCTTTAGATTCATTTATAAGTGAATCTAAAGCCATTTATAAGTGGCTTAACTTCTATACACTTCAAATGTTCATGCTTTAAAATCTTCATATTTTTTTACCTGTTCTATCCTACTTTTTTGAAGACATGTATGATATCATGTTTACCCCAATATTGTGTGTAATTGAAAAAAAATTGGTAACAACCTGAATCTCCAATGGTTAACGCATAGAATTTTAAAGTGGTCATAGCAAGTGATGTTATGAAATGTTTATAATAACAGAGGAAAACTCATTATAGAATGATAGTGGAAAGAAGAAATCATTTGCATTTATAAGATGAGTGAATTATTAAAAATGTAAGCATCTTTTTATGGCTGAAGATTTTAATGTTTTAAATTGAGTTCATATAAAGAGAAATAAAAGGTTTGACTGAGTGAGAGTTTATTTATGTATTTATTTATTTATGTTCACTAGAGGGGAAAGGCAAATCTACCAAAATAATTGAATATTTAAAAATGCTTTGCCACTTAATTGAACTAACTCAAAACTCACAGCCTTTTGTTTCTTTTAAAGTCCATATTTTACATGTCTCATGAAGATACTTAGTGAGGGACTATCACACTTGCAAGTGGAGTGGTCACTGCCAGGCAACTAGGGACAGCTGTGTGACAATTTCAAAAGCTGCTCTGAAAAGAAAAAAGAAAGTCTAATGTGGAAGGGTGTGCTGTCACTCCCTGGGAAAATATAAATAAAGAAAGAAGATGGTAAAGGAAGAAATCAGCTGTTGGACCAAAGTGGCATTTAAATATTTCTAAAATGCCACCCATTGAAGGCAGTTGCTCTGCCACACAGAATTCTGAGGTCTGTTCCCTGTCTACTTCTTTGGACTAATGATTTGCTCAACACTATTTTGAGAAAGAATTTTCACAGAACTGAGATATCTTCAGCCGCCTACGTTTCCTCGCCCTGACTAGTCAACAGGTGTTGAAAAGCTTGTAGCAGAAATATCTCAGACCCATTGTGCTCACTTTAATTTTGTACCTGCATCAGTGACTTTGTTTGAATGTTTCACCTGTTTCCGCAGGACAAGAGGTAGATTATTGATGGCATAATTACTTTTCTATGGTTATTCATAAAATTTATTGTCATATGTCTATGATTTATAAATTTCATATTGAGATTATGATCGCAAATTCAAACCTAAACAAATTCAGTAGAGAACGAGCTCTCTGTAATGACAGATGTTGGTATTATGATTTTTAGAAAGCATTCAACAATCTTGGCTTTTAAAAAATCCATTATATCTGGAAAAATATGCTGAAAGTCCTTACAAAGCTAACATGTGAAGTAAGCTTCAGAAACAACTGTCACATAGTAATCAGAGAAAAAGTTAAAAAAATAGTATTAGATTGCTACACTGAAATAGTTTTTAGTAATTTAACAATAAGACCTAATTACATATGACCTAATGAATGAAGGGGTGATTATCCTCACTGATTCTTCATTTAACAGTCCAATTAGGCATGTTCCTAAACCTGAAATGAATGAATGCTTTCTCTCAGTGGATTATTACAACCTTAAGGCTGTAGGCCCCATTAAGGCCCTAATACCCAATACTCAGTTTTATTAACATTATTGGCTCCATCCTATCAGTGTTGGCTAAATAATTTGCTATTATATAAATGACTAGTACAGTAGTACCCCCCTTTATCTGAGGTTTCCCTTTCTGTGGTTTTGGTTACCCATGGTAAACTGTGGTTCCCCCCCCCCCCCCACCAAAGTAAACTGTGGTTCTAAAAAGAGAGGAAATACTAGACATGTAGATTTAATCAGATAGCAATGAGGAAGTGTCAAAGTGTCTTTTAACAGGGACTTGACATGCTTAGTTTTAATGCTAAAAGGTAACCTTGGCAGCAGGGTGGGAAATGGAATAGAGTCAAGAGGGAACAGGCTGTTTCAGTAATCCAGATAAGAAATGGTGACACTTACTCTAGCCTTTAAAAAATAGGAAAAAGAAGAGATTCTAGATTCCATAAGTGTTAGGAATTCAAGTTCACTGGGATTTAAGGGAGATGAACAATTGTTATCAGGCTTCTAATTTGATCAGTTGTTGTATGCTGATTTCATTAATGCTAATAGAAAAGGTAGGATGAGAAATAGATTTAAAGAAGAATATTATATCTGAAACCAAGGGAGAAGAGGCTTATTGGAGAAGTGAGATTGGTTAAAATGTTTCTAACATTTCAGATATGAATCATAATAAATGAACCATAGAATGAACTAGCATTGTTTAGAGATAGCAATCACTGGATCATCATTGGTGACCTTAGAACAGTTTCAGAGCAGGTCTGAACTAAAGGGGTCTGTGGAGTAGGGTGAAGAAGTGTGCACTCTGAGTGTAGAGCACTAAAGGGTACTGTGCCTAAAAGAGAAGGGAAGAAGCAGAGCAGGGGATCATTTTTGTTAGTGTTTTAAAACAGAAGAGACTTGAGACTTTTAGTGGAATGAACAGTGAATTTTAGTTGATGAGGTGAAGTTGAAGATACAATCTGAAGAATAATGGACTGAGGAGGCAGCCAAATCCCAATCACACAGAGTTATTTATGTTGGGGATGGGTGGTGCCTGCTGTATTCTCAGACTCCAAGTAAGGGTGTAATATAGAGTTATCATAACATTTGAAAAGAGAGATATGACAAAAGAGAACTTCTTCAATTAGAAAGCACTTGAGGTGAATATAAAGTTCTATGGGGTTGTAACCAATATTGTAAAATATTCCCAAGGCTTGGGGGAAAATAAAAAGCATCAGATGTATTTGCAAACAGTTTGATGAGACACAAATGGGGTCATTCCCCTCAGTGTTCAGAGAAAAAAAAATGAATTGATCCCAATGATCAAATTGTAGGCAGAAAATGTAGAGGAAAGGCTTAAGCAGTTGAACATATTAATTAGGGAAGGGTTGAACTGACTCACATCTATCATTTTGATAAGAAAAACATTCAAGAGTCCTAAGAGGCTGAAGAGCAGGAATAAAAGGGAGGGGTCTGAGAAGCAGAAATGGAGTTTGTGATTATCAAGATTTGGACAAAGTCCAGGGTATACTCCTGGGTGTAGGTTGTTGAGATGGAAAAAAATCGTCTAGACCAGAGCTTTTGTGTGTTGGTTAAATACATTGGAGTGAGAAATTGAAAAATACTGGGTTAAGGTTTATCGAGGTTTCACCTGTCATTAAAAATGGAAACAAACATAAACATTATGCACACTAAAAAACTTAACATCTCAATAATTTACCAAAAAATAAAGTAAAATGAAATTATTTGCCCATTGGTGAAAGACATTCAGTTATAGAATGTGAAGCATTTGTCTGAGAGCATGTAATAGAGAAGATTTTAGGTAGACCTGTGGGATAGACCAGGTTTTTAATCTTGGCAACATTCACTAGTTATGTTATCCCTCTAAGCCTTATTTGTCTCATCTATAAAATGACAGAAATAATAGCACGCACATCATGGAATTGCTACTTACTGTTATAATACAATCTATAATTTCTGCTGCTAGCAAATATGTTTTCAGTTTGCCATATTTGTTCACAATAATGTATTAGTTTCCTATTGCTGCAATTACAACAAACTCAGTTGCTTAAAACAACACAAACTTATTCTCTTATAGTTCTGAAGGTCAGAAGTTTACAATCAATCTCAATGGGCTGAAGTCAAGGTGTCAACGTGGCTGGTTCCTTCTAGAGCACAGGTGGCAAACACAAGGCCCAAATCCGGCCCTCCACCTTGTTTTATCTGGCCCAGTACCTTGTTTAAGCTTATTTAAACTCTCGCTTAACTGTTAAGGAGTAGTTACATTTCTACAGTCCTAAAGTTATATTCGGCCCTTTGAAGGCAACCTGGAAGCTGATGTGGCCCCCCTGCGAAAATGAGTTTGACACCCCTGTTCTAGAGGTTTTACAAGGGAATCTGTTTCCTTGCCATTGCCAGTTTTTGGAGACCACCTGACTCCTTAAATTGTGGCCCCTTCTTCCATCTTCAAAGCTAACACATTCTGTCACTGACTCTGCTTCTGTCATCACATTGCTTTCTTTGATCCTTTGCTCATACTTCCCTAAGGACCCTTTGAGTCCACTTGGGTAACCCATCATAATCTCTTCATCTCAAAATCCTTCATTTGGTTTATTCTGCAAAGTACCTTTTGCTATGAAAGCCAACATGTTTACAGGTTTCAGGTATTAGGACATTGACCCTTGGCTGGAGGTAGGGGGCCATTATTCAACTTAACCACAGGTAAGTTCATTAGAGACAGTCATGAGGGATGGATATGAATATGGTGTCACTTTAGGCCAATCATGTGACAAGTTCCAGGTTCTTTTATTTTATTTCTCAATGTCATCATCAACAAACACATCACAAATTTACAAATAAATAAATGAAAGCCTGATGGATGTGAAAAAGGGCCACCCTCTCCAACCCCACCTTTTCTTGAACAACTTCCCTCTCCAATTTATGACAAGAAAGTATGTCATTCACTGTCTCTCCCTGCTCTGTGTTCCCTGTGGAACAGTGCCTCTCCCTCTGCTCTTACCTTTCCTGCAGACAAAGCAAGCACCGGTGGCTTCCCACTCTTCCTAAGACCACTCAAAACTCACTGCTGTCCCCATGTTCCACTTGCTGGAATTCTCATACATTTTATACATTTATAGCATTCATGAAATTCAGCACACTGGGGCATGGGAAAGAGAGGCTAGCGCTGAAACCCAAATTGCTGAAATTAAGTGAAAATTACATCAGTTAAGCCAGAAATAAAAATGAGCATGTTGCATTTTCAATTTATTTTTAAATGGTGTTTCTTGGCCCATGAAAGTTCCAAATATAGTTCACACAGAACAGTAACCATCAACTTATGGCAGAAACTCCAAGTTCACGTATTATGTACTGCTTTTGTTTTTCTTTTTGGATAAAGGTGGAGCAGCAACACACCGCATTTACCGTCTAATTTCAGAATATTTCATCTATTTCTAAATTCCACACTTGTTGATTTTCCCTTCCTTAGATATCCCAGACTTCTCTGCCTCATCTCCCTCTGTTTTGTTTCTAAATTCCAAAGTCCGTACTATTGCCTCTGCTATCTCTTCATAAGGCTCAGACTGAAGGGAAATACCATCTGTCTCTGGATTCCTGATGGCGAGAAACGAAACTCAAATGCCGCTGGAATGAGAAAGGAAACCGAAAGTCACTTCCGAGATATTAAAGACGGGCTGAGGTGTGTCCCCTCCTGCAGTTCAACGCTGGTCCAGGGTTCCCTGCAGCTTCCCTCGGGCTCTGCTCACGGTTCCCTCACTGTCACTCACTCCTGCGGAGCGCGCCAGTCAGCGGCTCTTCGGACGCAGCAGGTCTGGGTTCCGAGTCTGGATTCCAAGGTTAGGAACGGGTGATGCTGCGGAGCCAGACGCAGGGCTGGCGGTGGTGTGTGTGTCCAGGCGAAGGGTTTCCTTGTAAAGGGGAGTGGAGCAGCGATGTCCGCGGGAGCTCTGGGTCTCGGATCAAAGAGGGAGGTGGTCCGTCTGTGGCTGTCGGGTGGGCGCCCCAGCCTGGGGTGCAGGGAGTTGCTGATGCCCCTGGGCTCCCGAAGGTGGGGGTGGACTGGCTTCTGATACAAGGATGGGGAGGGACCAGATGTAAGGGACACCTGTGATGAGCTGGGACGTCTAAAGTCTGAAGGAGAGGGGAGAGTGCCAGGCATTTAAACGGGTCTCTTCAAAGAAAGTGCGCCTGGGATCTGGGGTACTGAGGACAACCAAGACACGTTATGTCTGAGCACAGCCACAAACACACATCAAGCCAAAACAAAGCAAACAACACACCCCCCCCCCCCCCCTCCAGATATTGGCAGCAGCACGCGGAATCTCAGACCCAACTCCAGACTTGTAGAATTAGAATCTACATTTTAATAACATCTCCCAGGTGATTCCTATGCACCCTTAAATTTCAGTGGCTTAACCCAATAAGAATGGATTTCTTATATAAAAGTTAAAAGAATATATTCATGGTTTAGGCCATGTATTAGTTTTCTATTGCTGCATTACAAATGATCAGAAATTTAGTGGCTTAAATCAATAGAAATATATTACTTTACAGTCTCTGTGGATCAGAAGTTCTGACACGGGTTAACTGGGTCCTTCACCCAGCGTGTCACCAGGCTGAAATGAAGGTGTCTGGTGCGGCTGCTGTCTCGTCAAGGCTCTGGGCACTCACTTAGGTTGTTGGAAGAATCGAAGTCCTTACAGCTGTGGAACTGAGGTTCCCTGTTTTCTTGCTGATTGTTAGCTAGGGGTTACTCTCAACCTTTCACTTCTGCCCTCAGGTCCTAGCCACATGGGCCTCTCACAACATGGTGGCTTATGTCTTCCAAGCCAGCAGGAGATTCTCTCCCTTGTCTGCCATGATAATGTAACCTAGTCACAGGAGAGGCTCTTCCATTAAACTCACAGGTCCTGCCCACACTCAAGAGAGGAGATTGTAGGGGCATGTAGACCTGGCTGGCTGGATTCATGGAACCCATCCTGAACTCTGCCCACTGCAGGTTAGCTCTTCTCCAGTGTTTCAGGGTCTTGACTCCTTCCATCAGGTGGCTCCACCATTCCCCAGGGCCTTTTCTGAATTAGGCCATCTCCCCTCTAACACATAACCCACAATTTCTCTTTTTCCCTCTTCTCTTCTCTTCTTTCTTTTTAAGATTAAGTTAGGATTTGAATAAGATATTGACACTCCTGTGACCAGATAAGTTTGTCATAATGTCTTTCATCCTCTTGTAATTTTTTTGTAAATAAGTGGGTCTCCCCGCCCTTTAATCTTGTAGAGATTCTTCTGGTGCTCCTGATATCATTTAACATGTTCTTCCGTCTTCTAAATGTTTTGCCATTGCTACTAGAGCTTTGATCAAATTCAGGTTTACTTTTTGTTTTTGTTTTTTGGCTAGCGTATTTCAATGGTGGTGTAGTTGTTCTATATGAAAGCAAACATTTGCCTCTCTATTTTTTTTTCCTGCTATCACCTGAAATACCAAGATCTATTAATTCAATAGGCATTGTAAAATCTTTATGCCATCTCCTTACTAGCTGGATTACCTCCAGCTGATGGAAATGAAGCTTCCCATTTCCATTATTCGGTAACCCAATAGTACAATACTTATATGAAAGGCAGATTAACATCTTGATTTCAGAAATCCTGAATTTTTTTCATTTTAAAGATTTTATTTATTTATTTTTTAAAGAGGGAAAGGGAAGGAAGAAGAGAGGGAGAGAAACATCAATGTGTGGTTGCCTCTGGTGCAACCCCTGCTGGGGACCTGGTCCCCAACCCTGGCATGTACCTTGACTGGGAATCAAACCAGCAACCCTTTGGTTCACAGGCAGGCACTCAGTCCACTGAGCCACATCGGCCAGGGTCTTAATTTTTTAAGTGTTATCTTTAGATGCTATCTATAGACTTTCTGCTATGAAAAATGAGGAACTTATTATATACTCTTCTCTTTCTACTATTCGTCCTTTCTGAACTTCCCAATTTGGTTAATTAATGTTATTTTTATATCATCATGGTTAATCATAATTTATAGTATTTTTAGTATTTAATTCTTGTGATTTACTTCTATGTTGAGTCAAAAATGGAAAATCAGTAAATAGTAGTTACAAAATTATGATTATGTACACATTATTCATTATAGAAGCAATCTATATGTTTGGCTGGGAAATGTGGTACTAGATCATTAAAGCTACTATTTGAAATTAATACTTTAGGTTCAGTATTAATTAATACTGAACCTAAAAATAACAGTGAGAGGAAACAAGCATTTATTTAAGATAAATAGGAAGAGCTATTTGGGAAGAACTGATTCAGGCAGAGGTCCAAATAATGTTCTGATTGGGAGACAAATGCAAGGGTGTTTATGAGAAAGGGGAACAGTTACATCAATAGAAGAATGACATGTCTGTTGGTGCAGATATATACCATAGTGGCCCTAATTCTAAACAATCTTTAAAATTTTCAGTCTTACACATCAGTCTGGTAGTCATAATATCTGCTTTCTTGTTATCTTTGCAGAGATTCTTTGGGACAAATTGTTGCTTTAGGCCCACTATTGAGGTCATTTTGCCTTGTTTTAACATTCCAGAAGTTTGAGGCATAAGACATGCAAGGCAGTTCCTCTGGCAGAGCAACTCTGGCTCCATTTTAAAGTGGTTCCATTTATACTTTTTAAATATTTTTCCTCTATTTGATCAAGATATTTCCTTGAAAATGTCACTGATCAATCAAAAAAAACCCCAAACCCAGCAGTAATCAGTTATTATAAGCATCATTGGTTCTTTCTTGACAGGTGGCTCCTTTTGGGTATGTCATGCTGTTGTCGGTCCCTCATCACCAGGAAGGTTCATTCCTGGTATGTCACGTCCCATGTAGTGGAGAAAGTGGTTTTCTTTTTCTTAGGAACCTTAGGCCACATTTGAGCAATAAGAGTACCAGATAAAAGGAAAGCTTTTCAGTCATGTTTCTTGAAGGGCAAACATTTTCTGTAGTTTCTTGAGATTTCTCATAGGAAGTTTCATAGGCCTTAGTAGTTATTTCATAACATTGAACAACTATTATCTAAGTGATTGTAACATCGAGCTATTGCAAACAAAGTTTCATAACAGGAAACATTTCTATAATAACAAAAAAAATGAAGAATAGATTTGAACTAGAAGGTAATACATGGCAGTTAGCTGAAGATATTAAAAAACCATGAGGTATCATTGGCACTGTACTTAATCATTGGTTTATACCCTTATTTTATTTAGTCCTATCTTTATTTTACGAGAAGTTTTTTTTTTTTTAATCCAAGTACAGCAAAGGCATTAATAACAGAGCAAATTCCACCATGTTTAGACAAGATATGGACAAAAACAATTTTTTTGTCTATTATAACTAATGCAGTGTTATTCAACCCTGGTGTTGAATCCCAGAGGGAGTGAAAGTCCTAAGTCTGTTGTAGGCCCTTTAAGAGGAGTTTCTCTAAGAATCCCAGTTTCTTCCTCTGCCCTAATCTCCACTGGTTGTGAGGACTTATCTCCCCAGTGCTAGAACCCTGGGCTGGGTGGTCTGTTCTGGGGCTGGGATCCCTAGTGCCTGCGGTATCCCTCCTGATTTTTATCTACCACACATGGATGCGGGACCGTCTGTTTTGCCTCTCCATGCCTCTCCACATCTCTGCCCCTCCCTCCCATCTGGATGAATGTGGCTTCTTTAAATCCTTGATTGTTGGACTTCCATACAGCTTGATTTTCTGACTATTATGGATGATGTTTGTTTTGTAGTCTAGCTATAATTTTTTCTGTAGTTTTTTTTGTGGAGGCGAGGTATGTTTACCTATGCCTCCTTCTTCTATTTTCCCCTTTTTATAAAGAGATAAATTTTCTTTGAAATGTTTCAGAAGTCCTCTGGAATATCCCAAAGTTTTTCCTAGGTCAATAAGATTTAATTTAGAATATGTGGTCATGGGAAGTTTGTCAAACATATCAAAAGTTTTAAAACACTTGGTTAAATAGAATCAGAGGTCATTGTGGAACAATACGTAAT
>VMDR010029046.1:0-12909 GCA_007922815.1 Macrotus californicus | reverse complement strand
TGTATTCCTAAAAATCTAGTTTTCTTCAAAACCCAGTTTAGATGTCATTTTATTAATAGAGATTTCTCTGGTTCATCCAAAGCAAAACTCAATTACTCCTCTGTTTCTTGTGCAGGTTTCTATTGTAATTTCCCTCATATAATTCAATCATTTGTTTACATGTAGATTCCCTTTTGACGTCTTGAACTTTTGGAAAGAATCTGTCTATCATCCTTATGTGGGGAAGAACCTATGGTTATCTGGGCCAGGACTTCTTGAAACAAAAAACTAGGAGATAGCTGTGCCCCCAAAATGAGATTGCATTGGAATAAAATGATCACTGGAGTCAGAGCTGGAAGTTGAGATAAATGGATGTGTTTCAAACCTTGAAGGGCTGCAGATATTTGTGTGGAAGTTGCTGAACGTAGTCATAAGAGAGGCCTGCCTAGCCCCCTGGGGTAAATTGGTCCAATCCACGGGCAGACAACTGCCTATGTGCTGACTGCAAAGGGAAGGCCTGAGAGGTTGGAGAGGTCTTCTCTCTGCCTCAGCAAAGCTCTCACAGCTTGCCTGACAAATAAGAACAAAATCATGTGGTTCCCTCCACTTGTTGTTTTGCTGCTGCTTAAGACAACCCAACAATCCATACTGAATGAGTGCAGCAGGAACACAAATTGTAGATAATTAAATAAAAAATTACCAATTAAATAAAAAAAATACTTGAGAGATAAAGCATAAGTCAAAAATCTAGATAAGTAGAATTGGCTGAAGCAGAAGTGATGAAGGAAGCAGAGGAGAATTTCCATAAAGATATTAAATAATGTTCAAAGAGAGGCACTTATAGTCAACCCCTTCTTCAAAATCCTTGAGAAATCAGAAAATGAGGTTCAAATTAATATATATCACTATACAAACAAAAAAGAGACTATGGTCACTGTTAAGGAAGAAGTATCACCAGTGTGAAAGAAATATAAAATATGAAAATTATGAGTAAAGAACTTCAGAGTAGAATTTTCCAGTTGTGAGACTATGTAAGATTGTTGAGCAGCTGATGGGGTACACATATGCTGAAATATTGATGCCCCACAAGCACTGGGTCAGCTGTGAAGTATGTGTAGTGGCCAGAGTATTCCAATTACTATAATGAGCAGCCTACTTTTTTTGCAACAGATGCTATGAAAAAGAAAAAGAATTGGGAACTCTGATCCAGAAGCTAGATCCAGAGAGCTGTGTGAGTAATTGAAGGTGAATAAGAAAGATCGACAAGAAATAATAATTTTAAAAATTCACCAAAATAAAGTGGACTATTTATTTGAAAAAGCTTACTGAGATATGGACAGTATAAGAAAAACAACAGAAACACAGAGAGTAGATCTTCATATACCCAATTTGAGGAAAGTGTTTGAGAAAATGCTCCAAACAAGTGAAATCTGAAACAGAGCAATATAGGAGATGTAGAAATAGTAAGAAAACTAGAAACTAACCTTAGGACAATAATGAAATTAAATTTAAATTAATATTAATGTTAGTATTAATACTGATCCTGCACACATCAATATTAGGATAATTATGTGCTAAGAATTTGTAATACAAAAGTTAGGCAAACAAAAGAGACGTTGGGAAAAACCACTGCTCCTTTAAAAGTACTTGAGTTTGAGGGGGAGTATAGGAAGAAAGAACAAAAAAGCAAAACATTTTAAAGGTTTTCTTAACATGGGAGGACTTAGTAAGGAAGTTAAACATTTTGTGTTGGGTTCACAGTTATTTAATTTAAATGTGACACTGGTAAAGTAGGATGGTTTAAGATAAGGAAATGTAACAATTTAGTGTTACCTCAGGTCTATGTACCTGCCTTGTGGTCCTGCCAAAGCTGTCTTGACCATAGCTTAGGTTGTAGAACTAGTTTGCTGCAGCTGCTACTGCATCCTGATGGGGTAGGAATACTGGGGTAAGAGGTTTGGTGAAGAGGGGCCTATGCGCTATTAGCTCTGGGTACCTCTTAGATCTGGTCAAAGTGTCTTGCTTTGCATGCAGGTGGCATGCCTCTTGCTCCAGTCTTGAGGCCTGTACAGCATCACATATGGACATCTTAGAATTGCTGGCGAGTTGACACCTCATGGAGCAATTGTGACAATAAAACTTGTGAGAGGACAAACATAGTGGTGGAGTAGCTGGAAGCTTCACTAACCTTCTCCCAGAACCAAACTGGAATTGCAATTAAATTATAGAAAAATCATCCTGAATAACCAACTGAACACTAGCTGAGGAAAAGCCTTATAACCATGGACTTATGGAAAAAACTACATCACCAAATCAAGACCGGTAGGAAGTACAGAGGCGCAAGAGGGCTGGCTGGGCTCCCACAGGCAACAGCTGAAGTTCAAGGGATATTTCAGTGCTGGGGGTACCTCTGACAAGTGTGGGTTTGAACCCTCAAGCTGGGCTCACCAGCACCAGAACTGGGAAATGAACCCAGATAACATCCAGATGTGAAAACAGCAGGGTTTCAGTCTGCCAGAGAGAGATGGCTAGAGATGAAGACAGCCTCTTAAAGTGTCAACACAGAAAATTTTGTTTGCAGACACTTACCCCGGGTTCTGCCGGGGGCGGGTGGGGGTGGGGCAGAGCAGACAAGAACCACGTGAGGAGAGTATGGGCTTGGTAGCTCTGGAGAGAAGGCTGAAGGGTAAGTCACCAGGATCCTTGTGCTCAGTCATTCCCCATACTACAGAAGCCATCTTTCTCTGGCAGCACACTCCCCTCCAAGCAGCATCAGCCTGGTGGGAAGCAATAGCTCGACCCTGAAGAATCCCTCTTGCCACATCCTGCGGAGTTTAAGCTGGGCTGCTGAGGAGTACTTCTGGAGGCACTCTTATTGATTAAGCCTAACAGAAACCTGACTTTAGCTGCCCTGCTCAAATCATGATGCTGATAAAATCTGGCCTTGGTGCACAGCTTGGTTGTGTCTGGACATACCCAGATCCAGTAGAGAAAGCCACAAGCTGTGGATCACTAAGAGCTTCAAACAGGTTGCCCAGGGCAAGTTACAAGCAGCATGTGGCATAGGTCTGCACCAGAGTCTTTTCAGATCTACAAAATGCATAGAAACAAACACAAAGAGGCAGCCAAAATGGGAAGACAAATAATCAAACCCCAAATGAAAGAATAAGAGAAATCTCCAGAAAAAGAACTATAATGAAATGGAGGCAATCAATTTATCAGATATAGGTTTAGAGTAATGATTTTGAAGGTGCTCAATAGCATGGAAAAAAGACATAGAAACCATAAAAAAGTCCAGTCAGAAATTTTAAAAAATGCAATATGTGAAATAAATAATACACTACAAAGAATAAACAGTAGTTTAGATGAAGCAGATGATCAAATCAGTGATTTGGAACACTATGTAGAAAAAACAACTGTACAGAAAAGAAAAAAAGAATTTTTTTAAAAAACGAGGAGAGCTTAAGAAACCTTTAGGACAACATGCAGTGTAGCAACATCTGCATCACAGGGGCACAAAAGGAGAAGAAAATGAGCAAGAGATCAAGAACATATCTGAAGAAGACTTCCAAAACTTCCCTAGTATGGTGGGAGAAAAAAACACTCAAGTCCAGGAAGTTCAGAGAATCCCAAACAAGATGGATCTAAAGAGGCTTACACAGAGGCACATCATAATTTAAATGGCAAAGCTTGAGAACAAGGAGGAAAAAGCCACAAGAGAAAAAAGTTAGTTCCATACAAGAGAAATCCCATTAGACTGTCATCTGATTTCTCAAAAGAAACATTTCAGGCCAGTCGGGATTGGCATGACATCTTCAAAGTGATGAAAAGCAAGGACCTACAACCAAAGTTACTTAACACAGCAAAGCTATCATTTTAATTCAAGGAGAAATAAGGAGCTTTCCAAGGAAGAAAAGGCTAAAGGGGATTGTTACTACTGCAAAACCAGTCTTGCAATAAGTGCTAAAGGGCTTGGTTTAAGAAGAAGAAGAAGAAAAAAGAAGAAAATAGTTAAAAAAATAAAATGGCAATAAATATGTATCTATCAATAATCACTTTAAATGTAAATGTCTTGAATGTTCCAGTCAACAGACATAGGCTAGCTAAATGGATAAGAGAACAAGACCCATAATATGCTGTTTTCAAGAGACTCATGTCAGAATGAAAGATACACACACCTAAGAATAAAGAGATGGAAAGAGATATTTCATGCAAATGGAAAGGAAAAAGAAGGTGGGGTAACAGTACATATATTGCACAAAAAAGATTTTAAAACAAAGGCTATAGTATGAAACAAAGAAGAACACTATATAATGATAAAGGGAACAATTCAAAAGGAGGCAATAACCCTAGTAAACATTTATCCACACAACATAGGAGCACTTAAATATATAAAGCAAAAATTAATGGACATAAAGGAAGAGATCAAGAGAAATACAATTATAGTAGGAGATTTTAACACCCCATTGATTTCACTGGATAGATCTGCTAGACAGAAAATCAACAAGGAGACAGTGACCTGAAATGACACACTAATTCAAATGGACTTAAGTTTTCATCCCAAAGTAGCAGAATATACATTCTTTTCAAATGCATATAGAATGTATTATAGGATAGACCACATGTTAATTTACAAAACATATCTCAATAAATATAAGAAAATTGGATTTCATATCAAGCAACTTCCATGACCATAGTGTTACGAAACTAATTATTAGACACAAGAAGAAAACTGAAAAATACACAAACACATGGAAGCTACAGAGCATGTTATTAAACAATGAATGGGTCAACAATGAGACCAGAGGAAAAAATCAAAAGATACCTTGAAACAAATAAAAATGAGAACACAATCCAAAATCTGTAGGACATAGGGAAAGGAATCCTAAGAGGGAAATTTATAGCATTATAGGCCTATCTCAAGAAGCAAATAAAAGCTGAAATAAACAATCTAACTTTACACTTAAAGGAACTTGAAAAAGTATGAGAAACAAAACCCAAAGTGAATAGAAGGAAAGAAATAATAAAGATCAGAGCAAAAATAAACAAAATAGAATCTAGGAAACAATACAAAAGGTCAATGAATCCAAGAGCTAATACTTTGAAAAGATAAACAATATTGACAAACTTTTAACCAGATGGATCAAGAAAAAAAGAGAGAGGGCTGAAATAAATTAAAAAAAAATTAAAGAGAAGAAATAACAACTAAAAACAAAGAAATGTAAATGATTGTAAGAAAATATTGCAAACAACTATATACCAACAAATTGGACAACCTGGACAAAATTGGATAACTTCCTAGAAACATACAATTTTTCAAAAATAAATCAGGAAGAATCAGAGAATCTGAATAGACAGATTATACCTAGTGAAATTGAAGAAATAATCAAAAACTCCTAACAAAAGCCCTGGATCAGATGGCTTCACAGGTGAATTTTACCAAACATCTGAAATTAATTAAAACTTATCCTTCTCAAGCTATTTCAAAAAATTCAAGAGCAGGGAAGACTTCCATGCTCATTTTATTAGGCAAGCATTACCCTAATTCCAAAATCAGATGAAGACACTTCAAAAAAAGAAGAAAATTATAGGCCCATATCCCTGAGGAACATAGATGCTACTAAAATTCTCAACAAAATATTAGCACGAAAAAGGTCATACACCATGATCAAGTGGGATTTATTCCAGGAATGTAAGTTTGATACAACATTTGTAAATAAATAAATATGATACATCACATAAACAAAATGAAGGATAAAAACCATATGATCATATCAATAGATGCAGAAAAAAATCACTTGATACTATCCAGCACTATTTATGGTAAAAACTCCCAGCAGTGGGAACGGAGGGAACATACCACAACATAATAAAGGCCAAATCTGACAAATCTACTACCAGCATAATACTCAATGGGAAAAAACTACAAGTGTTCCCCTTAAGATAGGTAATAAGACAGGGATGACTGCTTTTACTACTCTTATTCAATACAGTACCGGAAATCCTAGCCACAGCAATCAGACAAGAAGAAATAATAAAAGTCATCTAAATTGGAAAGGAAAGAGTAAACGTGTCTTTATTTGCAGAGGACATGATACTGTACCTTGAGAACCCCAAAGATTCCACCAAGAAAGTACTAGAACTGAGAAATTAATGAAGTAAAGTAGCAGGACACAAAATTAATATCCAGAAATCAGTTGCATTTTACATGACAATAATGAACTATCATAAAGGGATAGCAAGAAAACAATCCCATTCATAATTACTTCAAAAAGAATACAATACCTAGGAATAAATGTAAATATAACCAACTATGTAAAAGATCTGTACTCAGAAAATTATACAACACTGAAGAAAGAAATTAAAGAAGATACAAATAAGTGAAGAGCATACCATGTTCATGAATAGGAAGAATTAACATCATTAAAATGTCCATACTATCCAAAGCAATCTGTAGATTCAACGCAATTCATATCAGACACCAATGATGTATTTCACAGAACTAGAACAAATACTTCAAAAATTTATATGGAACAACAAAAGACCCCAAATAGCAACAGCAATCTTGAGAAAGAAGAACAAAGTTGGAGTAATCATGCTCCATAATATCAAACTATACTATTAGGCCATAGTAATCAAAGAGCATGGTACTGTCATTAAAAGCATACACGTAGATCAATGGAACAGAATAGAGAGCCCAGAAATAAACCTATGCCTTTATAGTTAATTAATATTCAACAGATTAAGCAAGCACATGCAATGGGCTAAAGATAGTTTATTCAGTAAATAGTGTTGGGAAAACTGGACAGATACATGTAGAAAAATGAAACTAAATGTTTTTACACCAACACAAGAATAAATTCAAAGTGGATTAGAAACTTAAATATTAGTCCCCAAACCATAAAAACCTAGAAGAAAAATAGGCAATGAAATCTTGGTCATTGCTTGTAGCAGTATTCTGATATATCTCCTCAAGCAAAGGAAAGAAAAGAAAATGAACATACTGGACTGTATCAAACTAAAATTTTTTACACAGAAAAGGTACCATCAACAAAATAAAGATACAACCTACTGACTGGGAGAATATATTTACTGATACATCTGAGAAGGGGTTCAAAATTTGTAAAGAATTTATAAATGTCAACACCAAAAAAACCAAACAATCCAATTAAAAATGGGCAGAAGACTTGAATCAACACTTCTCCAAACAGGACATGCAGATGGCCAATAGACATATGAAAAGGTGCTTAAGATCACTGATCATCAGAGAAATGCAAATTAAAACCACGGTGAGATACCTCCTTGCATTGGTCAGAACTGTTGTCAATAAATCAACAAGTGCTGTCAAGGAAGTGGAGAAAGGGGAATGCTTTTGCACTGTTTGTGGGAATGCAGACTGGTGCAGCCACTGTGGAAAGCAATATGGAAATACCTCAAAAAATTAAAAATGGAACTGCCTTATAACCAAGTGATTTCACTTCTGGGAATTTATCTGAAGAAACCCAAATTGCTAACTCGAAAGATATAAGCACCCCTATGATCATTGCAGCATTCTTTACAATCGCCAAGATTTGGAACAGCCCAAGTGTCCATCAGTAGATGAGTGGATAAAACAACTATGGGACATTAACACAATGGAATACTACTCACCCATATAAAAGCAAGAAATTTTACCCTTTGGGACAGCATGGATTGACCTGGAGAGCATTCTGCTAAGTGAAATAAGCCAATCAGAGAAGGCCAAATAGCATATGATTTTACTCATATGTGGAATCTAATGAACAAACTGAACTAACAAGCAAAATAAAGACAGACTCAAGATAGAGAAAGCTGACAGTTCTGGGCAAGAGCTTAGTGGGGGAGGGATCAAGCGAAAAAGAGAAAGGACTCATGGACGTGGACAATAGTATGGTGTTGTGGGTGGAAGGCATAAAGGGGATAAATGGTAATGAAAACAATACATTAAAAATACATTTTTAAAAAATTTGGGAGAGGATAAATCCTCACTTCCTCACTTGTCAAGGAGCTGTGGCCAGTTCAGCTCTGTACTGCTTCTCTGTATCAATTCTTCTTTTCTTAGTTCTGGGTCCCTGGGATTATACTCACCAATCTTATTAGCACATAAACCTTTGCATTACATGCTGTATTCTAAAGCATTCAGGTTAAATCAGACAATAAACACTGGTGACACTGAAGAGAATTGTGTAACTTCCGTATTACTGAGTCAGGTAAGAAAAGGGAATGAAGAGAATCAGGTACAATTTTACAAAAGAGTGTAAAAACGTGACAACTAAAAGTAAAAAAAGTAGTAACAAAAGTAGTAAAAATGTAATAAAGAAGGATGCAACACAACATTGTCAACTAATGATATTTTTAAAGGCATCAATTTTTTTGTTAAAAGATCCAGGCTTTAAGATTTTGCTAATTACACAGAATCCAGCTACAGAGATTCTATTAGAAACATCTAAATCCTAGTATAAATAAATGAATGGCTGAAAATGTTTCATGCAGTTGTAAACTGACAAAACAGGAATCAGTTACAGTTAGGTAATATTTAATTCAAAATTAAAAATATTAATTGGACTGTTAATTAAGCAGTAGGCCCATAGACTGGTGATTCTAATATTGTAGCCTAGGTAAGCAAATCAAAACCTCAGCCTGTAAATGCCTCAAGATTAAGAATTCGAGACCTAAGGACAGCTAATCACAAATAGCCAATTAGGCTTTCCCAAAGAATGCAATCACTTAAGCTATTGCTGATCAAATAATTTCCTTGCTTTGCTTCTGCCTGTTCTCAATAAAGTTTTTACTCAATAAAGGTTTATAAGACTCGGTGGAGTGCTCTGAACAACCTCGAGTTTGGTCCTGCCCTATTTATGAATTTTGCTCAAATAAACTCTTAAACTTTGCAATGTGCCTTAGTTTATCTTTTAACAGGACAAAAAAAAAATACAATGCCGTAACAAAGGTATGGAGAATCTGCCATACTAGCTACAGTTTGTGAAGATTGTGCATTTGGCCTATTTAAAACTTGAAGCCATACCATAAAACACTGTCATGGGAAAGCCCATGACAACTTGATGTGGCAAAGTGCTGACACAAACCAGCAATCCAAGCAATTTTGCGATCTCTTTTGTCCTGCCTCAGGCTTCTTTAATTGAATAGTAGGCTACTAATCAATAATATAAGTTGTCCACAAATTGATATCATGCTATAACTCTCTATCTAACGTTCATGCCTTAAGCAGACACTAAAAAAGGAATACTAACAGTCTATCTGAATTTGATTTTTCCCTTGAAATGAGAAATATAAAATGCTTTTAAAAAAGAACTAGAATGGATAGGGTAGTTGATCTATAATTATTTATTGATTAATCATGCACTGATTGATATAAAAAGTGACCTTTGCAGATGTATATCATTTGTGAAACATTAATAAAAATCTGTACTCAAAATGGATAATGTTTAGTGTTCGAGAACAGGTGCAACCTCATAGTCAATATGTTGGACTTGGTTAAACACATTAAAACTCTGGCCTAATTACAGCCTTTTGGTTTCACATCAAAGAAATCAAAGAATTATTATTTTTTACTATATATTCTAGAAAATGCAGAGATGGTGAGGAGTCCTAGCTCCTGGTTAGAAACCTACGTGTGATTTTCAGGCCCCATCATAAGCATTGTAAAGGCTTTATCTGGCAAGGCTCACTGGCAAGCTGCCGTCCCCCGACCAGCCTGGATGCACAGCCTCTCTCTTTGAGGCCCTAGGCAGGAGTGGTCTTCAGGCACCCTTGATGAGTCCTCCTTGGGAAGGAGAAGGAGAACCTTGAAGACCCTTTTCCTCACTAGTACTCAGAATTCAGTACTTCTCTACTCTTAGCTTTGCCCCTGGCACTCTCACCCCACTCAGTCTGTAAGACTACCAGAACTTTGTGTTGGGGCTTCTGCAGCAGTGAGATGACCCTCGTGTCTGATACCACTCCGCTTCATCCTCTGCTGGTGCATCATTCCTTTGGGGGAAATAAAACTGAGGAGTCAGTGTTTTCTCTGGTTTTGGTGTAGACTCTGGCTTTTACCATCTCAGGAGGTGATTAAAGTCATAACTCTTGACTTTTTAGGCTTGTTGCTGTATTAAATTGGTTACTCTGATACGAGGTAGCTCATCTTTTTCCCTCAACTCAGCTAAACTCCTAATAGATGGGATAACTACAAGTAAAAAATCCCCTACATGATATAAGAATATGCAGAATCCAATTGAATTAATGTCTCAGAATGACTATGAAAAGATAGAGTTCCTGGGAGACATTTAAGTCAAAGTTTGATATAACATTCCTCTTTATATTTAGGCCAAGGGCCAAGTATAAGTATTCTCCAAAAGTAATGGTGTCTTTTCCGATTCCTTTTTTCTTCAGTGATATTGAAATTAATTCTTCAGAGTGCAGGCTGTTCCCTACTCACTGTCAACCATGTACTTGATCAGAAGAAAACCCTACAGGAGGCTAAAAAGATAGTGGGAGCATAGGACTTATATTCTTCATTTCCTCGCTATGAAGCTTCTTAATGAGGCATTTTTCTGAAGGCAAGTTAAATGATTATAAAAACTTTTATACACTATAGCTTACAAATGTCTCAAAATAAATTTAAAATGTGTTATAAACCAATAATGTTTTAAAAATTTGTGTAACCTATATGACAATCTGTACCTTAATATTCTTACTAGTACGATATATGCTTCACTTTTTTTGTTTCAATCTGCACTTTTGTAAGATTGTAGCTTATGGAAGTTTGTAGTTAAATTTTAGTTAATCAGAATCAAGTTACAAAACAGCAAGGACACAACAAAGCAAAGGGGTAATAATTGTTGCCTATTAGAAAATTTATTTTTTCTAAGGATAGACTAATTTTTAACCAAATATACTGACATATTAAGTGATATAAAACAAATATAGATATATAGGTAGGTAGTGTTACATAAATAGCTAGATATTTCTTCAGGAAAATGGGTTTATTCTGTAACAACAAAGAATTGCAACTCAGAAGCACTGTAATGGCGAACCACGTGCAAGTCCAGAGACACAAAGGCAGAGAGAGCTCTTTTACGGACTTCGGAGGGGCTGCTGTAAACATAGAGTCCATCGGAGGAAGCTGAAAGTTTGAAGAATAGGGACTTTTCTTTGGATGAGTTATGCTAGTCTCCCATTGACTGAGCTGTCACCGGACAAGGTGGATTCTTCTGCCTGCTGAGATGGGAAGCAGCATCACTTGCTCTCAGAGATGCAAGGCCCACGTCTTCCAGTTGGGGTCAGTAGTGTGGTCCAGTGCTGTTACCTGAGAGTCTTCCAGCCTCCCTACTCCTTTTTAAGTGAAAGTTCTTATTATTAATTTTTACAATGATACTAATATACTCCTTTTCTAAGAGAAAAATAAGTAAAACAACATGTTAGAATTCTGATGAAGTACAAAGTGAAATTTCTAAGGAGCCATGTCAGGGAGTTCAGGTTACTTTCTTCGTTTCTAGACTTCTGTGTGCTGAACTTGTTCTCTGTAGATGATTTTATTCTCTTCCATAATGAAACGATCACCTCTATTCTTTAAAAATTCAAACAAGTCTCTCGAGCGCTTGCCTAAAATTTAGGACTTTATTTCAATTAATTTATTAGTCACAAGCATCTGGATGTCTTGGTAATGTTTTAAAGCTAGTAAATGGTTAATAATGACCAAGTTTAGGCCTTATTAGATACTTTTTATAGAATTCTTCTTCTAAGTTATTTCTCATATTTTGCTCTTCTTGCCTGATTCTACTGTTGACTCCTTGATTCACATCTTTATCATCTCAATTCTGTATTATTTCAATAGTTTTTCCTATCTCTTTGCCACTTGTATTTCCTATCAAATTGATCCTTTCAACTGCTGGCACTTTTTTTTCTAAAACAGCAAGTCTTAATAGCAATCCTCTATTTTAAAAGTTCCATTGCATCTCTGTTACCTTCCTCAAGGATGAAGTAAAACTTTGTAGGCTGACATCTGAAGGCTTTAAAGCAGCTCCACACTCCTGTTGTGTCTCCTTGGCAACGCTCCACCAGACAACAGTTTTGGCTGGAAGACACTAGTAAAGGGACTATAAACAAGAAGTTCTCTTCCTTTTAAGTCCTCTTTTTCATATTTTATTCATTCAGTTACAATCAGTACCTGCTAATGATCTGTGTGACTGAGCTAAATGTTGTATTTTGAATCCCTAGAACGGTATTTTGATCTATGCAGTGTCTCATTCAATTATCTCTTCAACAACATTTCTTGAAAGCTGTTGTTCAGCAGACACTCTGCTGCACCGTGGAATAAGTGGTCCCTGCTTTCATGTAGAACATGTATATTTGACCTATTTTCCCTACTCTTACTTCTATAATGCCCTGCTTAATTATTATGTCTTCAATGAAAACACCTTTAACACTTTTGTCAAACTCAGCATAAATCACTTTTTTCTCTTTCTCATAGGGTGGGTGTGTCCTATATTAAAAAAACACACAAACCTATATTCTTAGCTGGTATGAGGTAGCTCTATGCAATTGTCATCTGGGTTTAAACGTTACTAATAATACAAATATAGTGAATGTGGATACCAAATTAGTACCTCAAATTAAAACACCAATATTCCTTTGCATCTTTTATTTGATCTTTAAGAGTCCTTAATTCTGAAAAGTGATCTTTTTTCATGTTTACTTATTTAGGTCTAGTGCTCAAAATAGATACATATTCTTAGCCCCCTAGGTCTCTTTCCTCTCCCTTTTTCTTTTCTTTCCCTGTACTCTTACACCAAGTCCATGAATGCCATCCCACTATCTGTACACCTTTCGTATCCTCCACAATATGTGAATTTACTGGGTTCTATGGAGGCACCCAGGTAGGACTGAGATTTTTTTCTCCTGTTCCTGAGG